>CM046378.1:14599241-14697241 GCA_025413485.1 Ficus microcarpa | reverse complement strand
ATAAAAATATTGGTACCTAGGTTTTGTACAAATAAGATATCGTTAGAAATTGACATAATTTATTAAAAAATATCCTAAAACACTAAGCTTAGATAAAACTTTAATATAATTAATGATACGTAAATTAAATGACTATTGAATCAAACTTTTAAAGTAATAAATATACACTAACTCTGCATGTTAAGAAGTGTTCATAATAATTTTTTTTAAAAATAATCATATTAATTTAATTGATAAGGACATGTAAATAAATTAAACAAATAATTCAAAGTCAACCTAAGACAGATACCTTACATTCATAACTTCATGCAAAGGAAGCTTATAGGAGGTTCAAAGATATTTAGAATATATAACTTCTTGGTATAAATAATATGGAGATTTGGGTAGTTTTTTTATATAACATGTCATGGATATGTCTCTCGATCTCTGCTCACTATCTATGTGCAAATTATGTGTTAGGTTTAAAAAAGAAAATCACGAATTTAACTCCATTCAAAATAAAAATTAAAAAAAAAATCTTATGTAACAAAACTCTAATGATCCATAGTCAATCCCTGATTTCCTCCACTAACGATACTTCTATAAAGTCCAAGCACCAATGTTTCCATCAGTTTCGACATTTTCATCCTTGATACTTACTGTACTTCAAAATTCAATTTCACGCTACAATTTGGCCTTAACTTGCTATAAGAATATAATTTTTTGGTTCGTAAACTTTTCTCTTTCTTTTTGCTAAAGAATTCTCTTTTCTCTTGATTTCCTAGCGAATATCACGAAATCAACATCATGATGGAGGCTAGAGGAGATCATATAGTAATTGATTTAGAGAACATGATGAACTCTCCAAACTTGACCAAGTCACCTCAACGCTGCATCTTCAAAGTCCCAAACATATTGTCTAGGCATAACCCAAAAGCCTATGCACCCAATGCCTTTTCCATAGGACCCTATCATTATGGCGAGCAACATCTCCAAGCCACACAAAACATCAAACTCAAGTATTTGCTCGATCTCATCTCCAGTGATCCAAGGAAGAAGTTAAGGAATCTCGTTGCGGCCATTAACAAAAACCAGGTTCTTCAAGAGGCTCGTGAATGTTACGCCGAACCTTTTGATCATATCCCTAGGGATGAATTTGTAAAGATTTTGGTAATAGACGGTTGCTTTCTCATTGAGCTGTTCCGCAGGAATGCATACAAGGATCTTCAAAAAGACGATGACCCCGTATTCAAGTCGAGTTGCATGCGCCAATTTTTATGTCATGACCTGATATTGCTAGAGAACCAAATTCCTTGGCGGGTTTTGGAGATTTTGTTTGGCATTACCAGGAATCCCGAAGACCAGAATTCGCCTGACCTTAGTAGATTTGTCCTATTTTACTGCTATAATGGAAGTATCCCTCTCTCTAGGGTGCCTTCCAATATTAATACAGCTTTTCAACCATTTTTTTCTAGGGAACATGGGAGCAAGCATATTCTTGATCTGTTGAGGAACTCAATGGTGTTACCTTCTAGTATAACAACACAGAATCATCAAACTTTGCCATCGCAATCCTTGCCTTCAGCTACAAGACTACGCGAGGCTGGAATCAAGTTCAAGAAGAGTCCAACAGTATTCACCTTAGATGTTAAATTTGAAGATGGTGTCCTCGAAATTCCACCAATACTTATTCAGGAGACCACAGAATCTGTGTTCCGAAACCTCATCTGCTTGGAGCAGTGTCTTCCGAATTGCCCTCATATAGTTACTTCTTATGCCAAACTATTAGACAACCTCATCAACACTACCGAAGACATGGAGATACTTTGCAAGAGTGGGATCGTTGACAACTGGTTGAATATCGATGATGCTACGAAGCTCTTCAATCAACTCTACCACGACACTTTCGTAGAACAATTTTTCTATGCGAATCTGACTGCAGAAGTGAACGAATATTGTCAACACCGTTGGCCAAAATATCGAAGGGTGCTGAAGCGTGATTATTTCAAACACCCGTGGGCACTTGTTTCGGTCATTGCAGCCGCTATCCTCCTGCTTCTTACCTTTTTACAGACCTTGTTTACCATTATCAAGTAGCATCTCAGCTTTTGCAGGCCTATGTTCAGCAGCATGTACCATGAGCTCTATGGAAAAGTAATGTAAACGTTTTCCCTTTGATTTCGACATTTCTAAATTTACGATGTGTTAATTTTTAAGGAATCCAACTGTTCTCCATTTGGTGATATTCCACACTTGTAGTGATCATTTTGCTATGTATCGTATATTTTGTGTTTATTATATGGATAATATTCTTATTACTAAATTACTGGACAGACAACCTTTACAAACTAGCCTTGTTCTGATGATGCTTTCATTATTAATCTATCGATTTAAGACCCTATACATGATATCTGGTTGTTCGCAGACGAGGGAGACGATTTTAGATATTCGGTTCAACGTATGGATTTGTTAAGGTAATCCCACATTAGTTGTGGAAAGGATAGGCAGACAGTTTATAAGTGTAAAGGAAAGTCTCAACTCTTAAGCTGGCTTTTGGGGTTGAAAAGGCTCAATACCATCCAATACTGATATCAGAGCCAAGTTAGCAAACAAATTTCAACCTAATCTAGGAGAAACGGATTGATAGTAATCCGACTCAGGCCCAATGTGTAATGGGAGAGATTTTTAGGTAATCCTACATCAGTTGTGGATAGGCTAGGTGGACAGTTTATAAGTGTAAGGGAGAACTTCACTTCTTGATCTAGTTTTTAGGGTTAAGAAGGCCAATAACATCCAACAGGATACATGTCATCCCAAGCCGAATCATCAAATGCTCATTTTAGACATGCGATGACATTGGTGGGATATGGAGATGATGATTTCGGATGAAATTGGATTGTGAACAATAATTAAGGACCAAATTTGGGACACTTATTGAAAGATGTGCTAATAATCGCATTATATCAATGGATCTCACCCTTAAGATGATTAAACGTACGTTCAGGTTTTTTTCCTCTATGATTTCTGTTATTTTACATACTATTTCATTTTATGTCAAAACAGATCCTTTTTTTATATTTTGAAGGTTGAATATATGTTCGGGTTCTTTCTTTAAAAGTACTTATACTATATATGACTCATTTAACATGGAATGTGAAATAAACCAATTAAATTTTCTTGGTTGCTATAATTACATATTAATACTTACAAGTTTTACTCAAATAGGACATGAAAAGATACAAGTATGTAGCTTCATGGCTTAAAGCTAGTTGCAAATAGTCAATTCACACGCTTTATATCATGATTAACTCCCCTTTTAATAGTTAATTTCCTTTAGATATAACCTAACGCAACATTATGTTCAGTAGTGTAACAAAAGACAACACTACATGTGACGCCCCCTTACTACGTAGGGCCGTCACTCCTTACCTTACATAATTTACTTACTTACTTTACTTGAAAATTTGGGGATATATTTTTTTTTTGAAACTTACTTATAAAACATTTGTCTTTAGTAAGACATCGTTACTACTTAAGTAAACGTTTACTTAAGGTATTTAGTTCCAAAATACCATAAAGCATAATTTGTCTTTATCATACATGCTTCTATACAAAAACTTCTTTACATCAAAAGATTTGCGGAAACAATGCGTAGTGATATCCATACCGCCTTCGTCTGCCGCCACACCGCTCCAGCAATGCCCAGCATTAAGCTGTAGGTTTCTTACCTACAGTATGAAATATAACTTGATGAGCTTTCGCCCAGTAAGCACAAACATAATCTCACAAAACATTTGAATCATCATGAAAAACATTCATCATCATATGCATATGCGTGAACCAGTTATGTTCCATTTATGCATTTCATTAACTTTCTTATCTTTCTTATGGGCCCCTTAGTGTACGTACCCTTAACATATAGCGCGCCTCTAGATACAGTTAGATGGGATTGCAAGTCCCTAACTGCTCCAGGAAAACATAAATGATTACACCCTCTTACATAAACGAGAGGGCGAATCCATAATTTTAACATAAAAATCCTCCACCTTGTGGGAGGTTGGTACGACACTTTACTTGTGATTTCTTACCATGTTATTTATCTTTACTGAACATACCTTATGATGTCACTATACGATAACATACTTTTCATCTCATTAATAACATGGCATAGCATTCTTTTCATTCATGACAATTGCAAACATGATATTTTCATAAACATGACATTTTGCAAATATAGTACTTTCATAATCTTTTGCAAAAATAGCACTTTTTATTAACATAGCATTTTACGAAAATAGCACCTTTTATAAACATGGCATTTCGCAAAATAGCACTTTTCATAAAACATGGCATTTCATAGATATAGCACACAACATGTTGCAGCATATTTGAAAATCACATACTTGAACATAATTTACTAATTTTCATACTGCAGGTGAGGTTTGTACTTACCTCTAGTGCCGTGTTCCTTAGAATCGCGTTCCGTAACTCGTCGGCAACGGCAATTTACTTTCCTGATATACCAAAAATATAGGATCAGGATCCTTTCGTAAGGTGTTGGTGACCTACCAACACTCATATTTACTTTTGGTTGTATGTCCCCTATACAT
Organism: Ficus microcarpa; assembly: GCA_025413485.1. Lineage (NCBI taxonomy): Eukaryota > Viridiplantae > Streptophyta > Magnoliopsida > Rosales > Moraceae > Ficus > Ficus microcarpa. The sequence continues at coordinate 14,692,652 of CM046378.1, read as the reverse complement.
GTTATCCATCTAGGCCATATTTATCCCTATTCTTTATTGAACTTGGATAATCCTTATGAGGTTACATTGGGTAACCCTTTTTTTTTTTTGTTAGGGTCTTGTTCTCTTATTGGGCTTTGCTCATATATCCTTGTTATTGGGTTATATCCTTTAACCCATTTAATCTTAGCCCAATATTCATGTGGGTATCCCTTAGGGTTATGTTGGGTAACCCTTAAGGTTAACCTTAATTAACCTTGGGTCAACCTCTTGTCAACCCTTGGTTATCCTTGGGTATGTAACTCGGATCTAATATCCGGTTACCGTTCGTAATCGGCTTGTTCACCAATTTTACCATAAAATTCCTCTTCATTATTTTTGGAAAATCTTGTGCAATTTACTTCCCAAAAATCCTTCATTCTTCTTATAAAAATTCTAGCTCCTTTTAGTTAGAAAATTCATTAGCTTAATTTTATTATTTCCTTCAACTTGCAAATGTTTGGTTGAAACCCTCTTTTTTCTTTTCTTTATGGAAAATGTGAATTTCAAACCCGAGCCCTTTAAAATTTATGGTTTTCGAAACAAATCTTTTATAAAATCATTTGGGGTCGGAAACCACCTTTGGAATGGTTTCCGATGCTAAAAAGACCATTTTGGAACACTTCATGATTTTTCTAGAAAAGATTTTCGTGAGATTCATTTGCTAGTTTTCGGACTCTCTGCGCGTCTCTCACAAAACACGCCCAGTTTAAAAATCGGCTAGGAATCTGAAAAACTTTTCTTCACGAAAGTTGTAGCTAACGAAAAATTCTAGAACTTTCATGTTTTGCACAAAATCTAGTTCGGCCTAGATCAGTACCCGTTTTTATTTGAAAACGGGTTAGTTCTGGAAAACTGTGTGGAGAACGTCCCAGGATTCAGCCACGGGTTTCGAGCAAAACGAAGGCCTTTGGAGCCTTATTTCGAGATTCTGTCCACGCTGTCCTCTAGGAAAAGTTGTTCCGAACAACTTTTGTGTTTTAACTTTTACCTCATTCGGCCTCTAAGGGCATGATATTTCTATTTTCCCGAAACTGCTCAGGTTCGAACCCGAACTGGCAGTGTTGAGGGTTGTGTTCGGTTTACGTCTTGAGCTAGCATGCAATAAGTGGACTGCCTTGGCAGATTTTTGGCCTAGTCTTATGGGACATATAACCTATCTTCTAGCATGAAAAATCCATCATTTTCATGCACAAATTTTTAAAGCAACAAGCATAGAAAAATCAGCCAACCAACCCTAACCTATCAAGCACATACACACCATAAATAGGGCCGAAAATTAAATGGACTTATGTCCTTACAAATCTCTTGATCCAACCTTAAAAACACTTAAATAAAGCTTAGATCCAAGGGGTTTAAGAGATTTACCTCAACCCAAGTTAGGGTTTTGAAATCCCAAAATCTTCCTTGGTTCCTTGACTTGCTCTAGCCCTCGGTTTCTTCATGAAGAATGCATCCAAAATTTTATTTTTGTTAGCTCTTTGGCTGCCTCCAAAACCGACCATTTACAAGAGGAAAATCCAAGATCACAAAAAGAAAAATCAAATTTTTCCTCACATTTTCTCCTCTTGCTTGGTTCGGCTACCTCCTTGAAGAATCACCAAAAATTTTCTCTCAATCTCCTCCTTGCTTGGCTCACGGGTTTGACACAAAAAAAAATGAGATCCAAGAGATCTTTTTGTTAGCTTTTTCTTGTCTCAAAACCGTGCATGAACAAGGTTGAAAACCTCCAAAAATTTTCAAGAGTTACTCACCTCTTTTTCCTCTTTCTCTCTTGCTCTTGGTCGGCTTCCTCTTGGTGGATTCACCAAAATTTTCTGCTCACTTTTCTCTCTCAAATCCGTGCACTCCAAATGGGTTCTTCAGAATTTTTCTAGCTCTCAAACTCTCCTATTCTCTTCCTCTCTCTCTCCCACGGTTTTGGCTTCAAAATTTCTGAAGAAAGAGTAGTGGTTTGGCTGCATTGAGAAGAGAAAAAGGTGGGTTTGCTTGCCTTGAATCAAGGCTTTAAGTCTTGTCTTTCTTGTCCAAGCTTTTAGCCAAAATCTAGGGGATTTTGAGGGGTGTTGAATCCGGATTTTTGGGAGAGAAAAGGGGCTGCTAGTGGGGTGGTTGGCAGCTGAAAAAGTGGGGGAGTGGAAGCCATGTGCAAGTGTCCTTGTTTGGTTGAACTTTGGTTAGACATTTAGTCACCAAAACCAAACTAGTTTCCTTTCTTTTCCTTGCTAGTTGGCCGAATTTAAAAGGGGGAGTTAGGGCTGCCATTGCATTCCAATTTTTTTGGTTAGGGAATGGTGATGTGGTTACAAAAATACCATCTTCCACTAACTCTTCTAAGGCCTCGTTTGGCCATTTCGGTCTTACACAGCTCCTTTCGCGTTCTACCGTTATTTTTAATATTGTGATGAGCATTCTTATTTTATATTTTGGTCTAAAATTTATTCCATGTAAATTTAGACCGAAACTCTCTTTCTCCAATTTTTCGGAGACCTTTTTGCCCTTAAAACGATTTCGGTGTGCTTGATCTATCTAGGGTGGGTTTACGGCTTATAAAACTCCATTTTCGGATATTCTTTCCATATTCCTTCATCATACTTGTAAAGTTGACGTTGTGATCCGTCCCGGTCAAACTTTGACTTTTTGGTCAACCCTTTGACTTTTTGGTCATCCCTTTGACTTTTGGTCAAACCTTTGACTTTTGTCAAATTTCATCCTTTTTCGTTTTTTTTTTTTTTTAAACTTCATTCTTGGGTCGTAAAACATTAATTGAGTCTCAAAATCATTAAATGAGAACTCGAACATCGTTTAAATAAAATTATGAATTTCTCATTATTATTCATAATTTTTCATATAACACATCATAATTACACGAATTAGACTCTAATTCCTTGTGAACAAGGAGATTACAAGTCTACAAAATTTCGGGTCTTACAACCTACCCTCCTTAAAAGATTTTCGTCCTCGAAAATTAGAACAAAACGGGGTAGTCCCTCTTCATATCTTCTTCTCGTTCCCACGTCGCTTCTTCGATGTGGCGGTTTCTCCATAGTACCTTGACTAGAGGGATAACCTTATTCCTTAACACTTTTTCTTCTCGTGCCAAAATCTGGACTGGCTTCTCCTCATAAGTCAAATCTTCTCGAACCTCGATCGGTTCATGCTCGATTACGTGTGAGGGATCCGGAACATACTTCTTTAGCATTGATACATGAAACACATTGTGCATATATGCTAATTCTTGGGGTAAAGCCAACTTGTAGGCTACGTTCCCGACCCTTTCGATTATTTCGAACGGTCCTATATACCTTGGGCTCAATTTCCCCTTCTTTTCGAATCGCATAACTCCCTTAAATGGAGCGACCTTGAGGAAAACCAAGTCTCCTACTTGAAATTCGAGAGGTCTTCGGCGCTTGTCGGCATAGCTCTTTTGCCGGCTAAATGCAGTCTCCATCCTTTGTCGTATGAGCTTCACGTTTTCCGTGGTCGTTCGAATGAAGTCAGTAGATACAAGCTCTTTTTCTCTTGTTTCGTACCAGTGGACTGGAGATCTGCATCTTCTTCCATATAAAGCTTCATAAGGAGCCATTCCAATTGAAGCGTGAAAACTGTTGTTGTACGAGAATTCAATCAAAGGAAGCTTCTTATCCCAAGTTCCCTTGAAATCCATCACGCAAGCTCGCAACATGTCTTCTAAGGTTTGAATGGTCCTTTCTGATTGTCCATCTGTTTGTGGGTGAAAAGCTGTACTAAACGAAAGCTTGGTACCCATTGCCTCATGTACGCTCTTCCAAAATTTCGAAGTGAAGCGACCGTCGCGATCCGAGATTATCGTCTTCGGAATTCCATGATAGCGAACGATCTGAGCCACGTACAATTCTGCCAATTGTTCCACAGAGAAGCTGAGCTTGATGGCTATAAAGTGTGCCGACTTTGTCAATCGGTCAACGACCACCCAAATAGCGTCGTTGCCGCTAGGAGTTCGAGGCAGACCAACCACGAAGTCCATCGTCACTTGGTCCCATTTCCATTCTGGGATGGAAATTTTCTGTAGTTCTCCTCCTGGACGTTGGTGTTCCGCCTTTACTTTTTGACAGGTAAGGCACTTACTGACAAAAGTAGCAACGTCATTCTTCATCTTGGGCCACCAAAAGTGTAATACCCGGAATTTTCATGGACTTAAGATTTCTCTTTTTATTAGAAATTAGAAGTCCCCATGCTATGTATATGAGATGTTTTCATGAAAAATTATGAATCACATGTGAAATTCGTAATTTTAATAGCCAAGGTTAGAATTTTCTTTTAAACTGGCTACGAGACTCGGAAAAAAATGCCGAGGTTGGTAAACGGCATTTTGAGTCAAAAAGGACGAAAAGGAAAGAAAAAGAATGAAAAAGGACGAAATTTTAAGAAAGTCAAAGGTTTGACCGAAAAAGTCAACTTTGACCAAAAAGTCAAAGGTTGACCAAGGACGGGTCAAAAATGTTGACATCGAAAAATGATGAATTGCAGTATAAGAAGAGACTGCAAAAAGCTTTCTATGGTCAAGAAAGCAAAAATAAGCCGTAAAAACCACCCTAGAAATCAAGCACATCGAATCAAGTTTAAAGGGCAAAAAGGTCTCCGAAAAATTTGAGAAATAAAGTTTCGGTCCAATTTTACAAGGAAGAATTTTTGGATCAAAATTATGGAGCACAATATTTTTAATATTTGTGTGACAAAAAGGAAAGGAAATGAATTAATTTTAAGAAGAAAAATGGCAAACAAGACCCTTATTTTAAGGGAATAAGTGTGAACCAAGTTGGTGAGGTGTGGAGTCCTCTCCATCAACCAAAGGATGCCACTTGGCTCTCCTATTTTTCAGCCATCAACAGCCCCTATTCTTCTCCATAAAGTCCGGCCATCAAGCCCCCCCACACTCCATCATGTTCGGCTAGCAACTAGAAGAAAAAGAAAAGGAAATGGTTTGGTTTTGATGACTAAATGGTAGTCCAATTCCAACTAACCAAATGAGCAAGTGAACTTGGGATTCTCTCCCCAAGAAAATCCGGACACAATGGCCCTAGAATTCCCCATAAAAATTCGGCAATCAATGAAGGAAAAGAAAGAAAAGAATTAAAGGAAAAGCAAGATAAGGCATAAAGCCTTGAATCAAGGGAAAAGTGAACCACTTTTCACCCATCTTCTAGCCTTTCTTTTTGTTAAAAAAATGAGTCAAATCCCATGCCATTTCCCTTGGAATTTTCGGCAACAATCACAAGAAAAGAAGGAGACAAGCTCCTTGATTTAAGGACAAGCAACCAACTACTCCACTTTCTCTTTCTCCACTTCAAAGTTTCGGACACAAGCCCCTAGCTCCCCCTCACTTTCGGCTGCATCAAGAGAAAGGAAAGAAGGACAAGCAACACATGTGATAAAGCCATAAAATAAGGAGGAAAGTTGGTCAACAAAGCAAGCTAATCTCCCTCACTTTTTCCCCACAAAATCAGCTACTTGTCCCCCTCTCCTTTCCCTTCATTCTCGGCAGCAAGCAGTCCCTCCCCTCCTTCGATATTCGGCCAGCTAAGAGATGGAGAAAGGGACATGACATAAAGCCAAATTTTGAGGAGGAAAGCAAGTCATTAATCCCTCTTTTTCCTCATGACTTTCGGCAACCCAACAAGCAACTAAGGGCTGCCATTTTTCAAGAGAAAACCGTGGGAGAGAGAGGGAGAAAGAGAAGGAAAAATCTGGAAAAAAATGCTAGAGCATGAGCATGTGTGTTCTTCGGTTTTTCTAAGAGAGAAAGGAAAGAAATTTGTGAGCCATGGAAACCCATTTTAGGGCACAAAATCCGTGAGCTTAGGGAGTGAAAGAGAAGAGAGAAATATGGAAAATTTTGAGGGTGAACCAAGCATGAAGTTCGGCTTGGTGTGATGGAGCCAAGAGAAAAGATTTTTGGTGATTCTTGGAGCCAAAATCCGTGAGCATGGAGGAGCCAAATCCATGGGTGAGCAAGCCAAGAAGAAAATGGGATTTTCAAACCCTAACTTGGGTTAAGGTAACCTCTTAAACTAATCTTGGATTTAAGCTCAAGATAAGCATTTTTATGATGGTTTAAGATGGATTTGTAAGGACATAAGTCCAAGTTATTTTTCAGCCAATGATTTTCGGTGTATGTGCTTGATAGGGATTAGGGTTTGGTTGGCTTGTTTTATGATGTTTCTTGCATGATTTTTATGCTTGAAAAATTGATAGGATGCATGCTAGATGTGTTATATAAGCCCCCTAAATTTTGGTCACAAATCAGCCCAAGGCAGTGGCTGATTTGCTTGAAGAAAAATAATGTTTGTGATGCTAGTAGATGAATGATGCAAGGATAGAACAATGCAACCCATAGGACGTTTTGTGGGCTGCATGGGCGTGAAGAATGGGCAAGAATGTATGCATGGGACGTTAGACACGTTGCTTGATGTATGTTTAAGCTCCCGATGTGATCGGTCGAGTTAGAATCCGCGAACTAAGACGTAAAACCGGATTAACAACCGAAACTGCCATTTCGAAGTCGAAACTGGCCAGTTTCGGGAAAGTGAAATTATCAGGCCCTTAGAGGCCGAACGGGTTAAAAGTTAAAACACGAAAGTTGTTCGGAACAACTTTTACTAGAGGACACCGTGGACAGAATCTTAAAATAAGGCTCCAAAGGCCTTCATTTTTATGAAATCCCGTGGCTAACTCCTGGAGCCAGTTTCACTCCGTTTTTCAGGATTAGCCACATTCAAACGAAAACTGGTACTGATCTAGCCAGAACTGGGTTTTGTGAAAAACATGAAAGTTTTAGCATTTTTCGATAGCTACAACTTTCGTGAAGACAAGTTTTTCAGAAAATGAATGCATTTTTAATCTGGGTTGATTTTATGAAGAGTGCTCAGGGAATCCGCGAATTTCCAGCACTTGGTTATAAAAACGTTTTCTAGAAAAATGTTAAGTGTCTCTAAAATGTTATTTTGACTACGAAAATCGTTCCAATGGCGATTTTCAGTCCGTAACGATTTTATGAAGTCCCGTTTTAAGAAAATGAATTTTTAGAGTTTTTGGGATTATTCACCCAAAGCTCTCAAGTTAAAGAGAAAAATGATATTTTCCATGAGTTAAAGGAAAATGAGATTTTTCAAGAAGAGAAATGGGATTTTTAAGAGTTTAGAATTGAAATTCCACATTTTTCCAATAAGTAAAGAAAGTGATGATTTTAGACAAGTATTTTCAAGAGTAATGAAGTAAGAGCTTTTTACAAGCAAATGAGATTTTTGGAAGATAATTATATAATGTTTTCCAAAAATAATGAAATGGAGTTTTAAGGTAAAAATGGGTAATCAAGCCGATTACGAACGGTAACCGGAATTATATCCGAGTTACGGGGCTAAGCCCATAGCCCAACGTTAGACCCAAAGGGAGTTGACCTTAGTTGACCACATGTTGACTTGGGTTGACCAAGAGTTGACTTTAGGGTTACCCAATATAACTGTGACGCCCCGAACCACCCCCCTGGTACCCACGCGGGGCCGACCGCGCGGATGCGGGGCGCCGGAACCGTCACATTCATACTTCATACATAACTTGCTTTAAAATGCGGAATAAATTTTTTTTTTTTTTTTTTTTTTGACTTATTATTTTTTTTGAAACTTCTTTTGAGCATCGTTTTAAAACTTTCTTTGAACTTCTCTTTCTTTCTAAAACTTGAGAATTCATCTTAAAGTCTTGACTTGAAGTCCATGCACAAAATCGTGTATCGTACTTTAAAACATTTCATACATAATTAACTTGACAATAACCTACATAAAAAACTTCATAACTTTAAACATATTGCGGAAATTATTGCGTAGTGGTATCCCACACCGCCCTTCACTCGCTGCATCATCTCCAAGCCCACCAAGTAAAGCTACAAGCTTTTTATCTCAACCTGCAGTATGGAATATCTGATGAGCTGACGCTCAGCAAGTACAAACGCTATCTCACAAAACATTTTCATTTAAACATCTTGAAACATACTTCATCATAAAAACATATGCATGAACCATTTATGTTCCATTTATGCATTTCTTTTAACATTCTTATCTTTCTTATGGGCCCCTTAGTGTACGTACCCTTAACATATAGCGCGCCGCTGGATACAGTTAGATGGGATTGCAAGTCCCTAACTGCACCCAGGAACATAAGTGATTACACCCTCTTACAAAGCGAGAGAGCGAATCCATAACTTTAACATAAAAATCCTCCACCGTGGTGGAGGTTGGTACGACACTTTACTTGTGTATTTTTACCAAGTTTCTTATCATTAGTGAGCATACTTCATGATGTCACTATATCATACATACTTAACATTTCGTTCATAAAACATAGCATGGCATCTTTAAAACATGACATTCTTAACACATGGCATCTTGAAAACATCTTCAAAACATAACATCTTAAAAGCATTTCAACATATCTTGAAACATAGCATATTTGAACATACATATTATTTTTCCCATACTACAGGTGAGGTTTGTACTTACCTTAGGTCCTACGCTTTTGACGTACATCCTTCCTTGCGATATCTCAACAGGTTCATAATCCTGTTTCAATCAAAGGAGGTGTAAGATAAGGTTAACTTATCTTACCATAAATCGCGACATATGATGTTGGTATCCTAACCAACATCTATGAGCAATCCTAGATGTGTGTGTTTTATGTCCCCTCTAATATCTCTTGTAAGCCTGATCGGTTACTTCCTTTATCTTGGGCTTATAATTTACTTTTCTTGATTCATAATCCATTGGGTTATTATCTCTTCAATAACCCAAGGTCTTAGCCCATCTTATTAATTTTAGAATCCTTTAGGGTTATATTGGGTAACCCTAAAGTCAACTCTTGGTCAACTCAAGTCAACATATGGTCAACTAAGGTCAACTCCCTTTGGGTCTAACGTTGGGCTATGGGCTTAGCCCCGTAACTCGGATATAATTCCGGTTACCGTTCGTAATCGGCTTGATTACCCATTTTTACCTTAAAACTCCATTTCATTATTTTTGGAAAACATTATATAATTATCTTCCAAAAATCTCATTTGCTTATACAAAGCTCTTACTTCATTACTCTTGAAAGTACTTGTCTAAAATCATCACTTTCTTTACTTCTTGGAAAAATGTGAAATTTCAATTCTAAACTCTTAAAAATTCCACTTCTCTTCTTGAAAAATCTCATTTTCCTTTAACTTATGGAAAATCTCATTTTTCTCTTTAACTTGAGAGCTTTGGGTGAATAATCCCAAAAACTCTAAAAATTCATTTTCTTAAAACGGGACTTCATAAAATCGTTACGGACTGAAAATCGCCATTGGAACGATTTTCGTAGTCAAAATAACATTTTAGAGACACTTAACATTTTTCTAGAAAACGTTTTTATAACCAAGTGCTGGAAATTCGCGGATTCCCTGAGCACTCTTCATAAAATCAACCCAGATTAAAAATGCATTCATTTTCTGAAAAACTTGTCTTCACGAAAGTTGTAGCTATCGAAAAATGCTAAAACTTTCATGTTTTGCACAAAACCCAGTTCTGGCTAGATCAGTACCAGTTTTCGTTTGAATGTGGCTAATCCTGAAAAACGGAGTGAAACTGGCTCCAGGAGTTAGCCACGGGATTTCATAAAAATGAAGGCCTTTGGAGCCTTATTTTAAGATTCTGTCCGCGTTGTCCTCTAGTAAAAGTTGTTCCGAACAACTTTCGTGTTTTAACTTTTAACCCGTTCGGCCTCTAAGGGCCTGATAATTTCACTTTCCCGAAACTGGCCAGTTTCGACTCCGAAATGGCAGTTTCGGTTGTTAATCCGGTTTTACGTCTTAGTTCGCGGATTCTAACTCGACCGATCACATCGGGAGCTTAAACATACATCAAGCAACGTGTCTAACGTCCCATGCATACATTCTTGCCCATTCTTCATGCCCATGCAGCCCACAAAACGTCCTATGGGTTGCATTGTTCTATCCTTGCATCATTCATCAACTAGCATCACAAACATTATTTTTCTTCAAGCAAATCAGCCACTGCCTTGGGCTGATTTGTGACCAAAATTTAGGGGGCTTAAATAACACATCTAGCATGCATCCTATCAATTTTTCAAGCATAAAAATCATGCAAGAAACATCATAAAACAAGCCAACCAAACCCTAATCCCTATCAAGCACATACACCGAAAATCAAGGGCTATAATAAGAGATGGACTTATGTCCTTACAAACCCATCTTAAACCATCATAAAAATGCTTATCTTGAGCTTAAATCCAAGATTAGTTTAAGGGTTTACCTTAACCCAAGTTAGGGTTTGAAAATCTTTCTTTTCCTCCTTGGTTTGCTCACCCATGGATTTGGCTCCTCCATGGCTCACGAATTTTGCAAGAAAAATAGAGATCCAAGAAACTTTTTGTTAGCTTCTTTCTTGCTCATCAAAACCAACTTTATAAGATGAGAAATCCAAGTTTTCTCTTACCTTTTTCCTTCTCTCAAGTCCACGGATTTTGGCTTCAAGAATCACCAAAAATCTTTCCTCTTGGCTCCATCACACCAAGCCGAACTCCACCATGGTTTACCCCATAAAATTTTCCAGATTTTCTCTCTTTCTTTCACTCTCCAACTCACGGATTTGTGCCCCAAAAATGGGTCTCCATGGCTCACAAATTTCTCTTGATTCTCCCTTAGAAAAGCCGAACATCACACATGCAAAACCCTCTAGCATTTTTCCAGATTTTTCCTTCTCTTCCTCCCTCTCTCTCCCACGGTTTTCTTCTGAAAACTTGGCAGAGCTTTTGCTGCTTTTATCCAATAAAAGATGGGTCTTTTGGAGTGGTTAATAAAGAGGAAATGAGAAGGGAATGGCCGGTCACAAAGAGGCATGGAGAGCACACCTTTATCCATTGGTTTTCTAGCTTTTTTTTTTCCTCTCTTGCTTGCTTTATTGCTGCTGCCGAAAGTGATGGGAGATGGAAGGGGACAAGCAGCGGTTTTTGAGGAGAAAAGAGGGAGAGTTAGCTTGCTTTGGTGGTGTTGTGATGTCACACCTTTTTCTCTTGCCTTCCCATGCTTTTGCCGAAAATGGAGGAGCACAAAGTGCATGTGGGTTGCTGTGAATACTTCCCTTTAATTAATCTCTGCTTCATTCTTTTCTTTGCACGTGGGCTGACCAACTAATACCACCACAAAATTTATATATATACATATATATTGTTTCTTTTTTTTGTTTGACTTTTCTTCATCTTTTCCTTCATTGATTGCCGAACTTTATGGGGGATCCTAGGGCCATTGTGTCCGGATTTTCTTGGGGAATTTGAAGGATGGTTGCCGAATATTGAAGTGGAGAAAGTGGAGTAGTTGGTTACTTGTCCTTAAATCAAGGAGCTTGTCTTCTTCTTTCCTTTGCTTGCTTTCTTTTCTTTCTTTAAAATTAATTCCTTTCCTTTCCTTTGTGTCACACAATTATTAAAAATATTGTGCTCCATAATTTTGATCCAAAATTCTTCCTTATAAAAATTGAACCGAAAACTTTCTTTCTTCAATTTTTCGGAGACCTTTTTGCCCTTTAATTCTTGATTCGGTGTGCTTGATTTCTAGGGTGGTTTTTACGGCTTATTTTTGCTTTCTTGACCATTGAAAGCTTTTTGCAGTCTCTTCTTATACTGCAATTCATCATTTTTCGATGTCAACATTTTTGACCCGTCCTTGGTCAACCTTTGACTTTTTGGTCAAAGTTGACTTTTTGGTCAAACCTTTGACTTTCTTAAAATTTCATCCTTTTTCGTTCTTTTTCTTTCCTCTTCGTCCTTTTTGACTCAAAATGCCGTTTACCAACCTCGGCATTTTTTTCCGAGTCTCGTAGCCGGTTTAAAAGAAAATTCTAACCTTGGCTAATAAAATTACGAATTTCACATGTGATTCATAATTTTTCATGAAAACATCTCATAAACATAGCATGGGGACTTCTAATTTCTAATAAAAAGAGAAATCGTAAGTCCATAAAAATTCCGGGTATTACAATAACCCTAAAGGATACCAAAATTAATGAAATGGGCTAAGACCTTGGGTTATTGAAGAGATAATAACCCAATGGATTAAGAATCAAGTAAAAGTAAATTATAAGCCCATGAAGAAGGAAGTAACCAATCAGGCTTACAGGAGATATTAGAGGGGACATATAACACACACATCTAGGATTGCTCATAGATGTTGGTTAGGATACCAACATCATGTGTCGCGATTTATAGTAAGATAAGTTAATCTTATCTTACACCTCTTTTGAAACAGGATTATGAACCTGTTGAGATATCGCAAGGAAGGATGTACGTCAAGAGCATAGGACCTAAGGTAAGTACAAACCTCACCTGTAGTATGGGAAAAATAATATGTATGTTCAAATATGCTATGTTTCAAGATATGTTGAAATGCTTTAAAGAATGTCATGTTTTGAAGATGCTTTCAAGATGCCATGTGTTAAGAATGTCATGTTTTAAAGATGCCATGCTATATTTTATGAACGAAATGTTAAGTATGTATGATATAGTGACATCATGAAGTATGCTCACTAATGATAAGAAACTTGGTAAAAATACACAAGTAAGGTGTCGTACCAACCTCCACCAGGGTGGAGGATTTTTATGTTAAAGTTATGGATTCGCTCTCTCGTTTTTGTAAGAGGGTGTAATCACTTATGTTCCTGGGTGCAGTTAGGGACTTGCAATCCCATCTAACTGTATCCAGCGGCGCGCTATAAGTTAAGGGTACGTACACCATGGGGCCCATAAGAAAGGTAAGAATGTTAAAAAGAAATGCATAAATGGAACATAAATGGTTCATGCATATGTTTTTTATGATGAAGTATGTTTTCAAGATGTTTAATTGAAAATGTTTTGTGAGATCGCGTTTGTACTTGCTGAGCGTCAGCTCATCAGATATATTCCATACTGCAGGTTGAGATAAAAAGCTTGTAACTTTACTTGGTGGGCTTGGAGATGATGCAGCGAGTGAAGGGCGGTGTGGGATACCACTACGCAATAATTTCCGCATATGTTAAAGTAATAAAGTTTTTATGTATGTTTAAGTATCAAGCCAAGTTATTTATGTATGAAATGTTTAATGTAAGATGCACAATTTTAGTGCATGGGTTTCAAGTCAAGATTTTTAAAATGAAATCCAAATTATGAAGTTCAAAGAAAGTTTTAAAACGATGCTCAAAAGGAGTTTCAAAAAAAAAAAAAAAAAAAAAATTTATTCCGCATTTTCAAAGATTTAAAGCAAGTTATGTATGAAGTATGAATGTGACGGTTCCGGCGCCCCGCATCCGCGCGGTCGGCCCCGCGTGGGTGTCAGGTGGGTGGTTCGGGGCGTCACAAAAAGCTCTCTTTTAAGTCTTTGTACATCTTTGTGGCTCCGGGATGGACAGAATACGGAGTCTCGTGAGCTTCTTTCATGATCTTTTCCTTCAATTCTTCCTCGTTAGGGATACACAATCTATTCTTTTGATAGAGTATGCCTTCATCGGATATGTGGAAATCGGACTCATTTCCTTCTAAAACCTCATTTTTCGTCCTAAGCAGCGAGGCATCGGCTTCTTGTCGTTCTTTCATGCCATCCAAAATGGTAGGCTGGAAGGTTAAAGCAGCTAATCTTCCCGTAATAAGCTCGATCCTGGCTTCCATTAGCTCTTTTTGAAGAGGCTCGGCCAATGACCTGATCGACATCATCGAGAAAGAAGACTTTCGACTTAGGGCATCGGCTACCTTGTTAGCCTTCCCGGGATGGTATCGGATATCTATGTCGTAGTCCTTTACCAATTCGAGCCATCTTCTTTGCCTCATGTTAAGCTCCTTCTGTGTGAAGATGTACTTCAAACTCTGATGGTCCGTGTACACTTCGCATTTTGTGCCGTAGAGGTAGTGTCTCCAAATCTTTAAGGCAAAAACCACCGCCGCAAGCTCCAAATCGTGCGTCGGATAGTTCTTCTCATGTTCCTTAAGCTGTCGTGAAGCATAGGCGATCACCTTTCCGTTCTGCATAAGTACGGCGCCCAATCCTATCTTGGAAGCATCGCTGTAAATCACGAAGTTTTCTTCCTCCACAACCGGGATTGTGAGGATTGGAGCGCTCGTCAACTTACTTTTGAGCTCTTGGAAGTGCTCTTCACACTTATTTGTCCATTCATAAGCCTTCCCTTTTCTTGTGAGTGCGGTAAGTGGCGCCACGATCTTGGAAAAACCTTCGACGAATCGCCGGTAATAGCCCGCTAATCCGAGGAAACTGCGCACTTCGGTGACATTTTTGGGGGCTGGCCACTTACTTACCGCCTCGATCTTGGCCGGATCTACGGATATGCCTTCCTTTGAGACTACATGTCCGAGGAAATGGACCTTTTCCAACCAAAACTCACACTTGGAGAACTTGGCGTAAAGCTGATTTTGCTTCAAAATCCGCAGTGCAATTCTTAGATGCTCTTCGTGTTCCTCTTTCGACCTTGAATAGATCAGAATATCGTCTATAAAGACAATGACAAACTTATCTAGGTAGTCCTTGAATACGCGGTTCATCAGGTCCATGAAGGCGGCTGGTGCATTTGTCAGTCCGAACGGCATCACAAGGAACTCGTAGTGTCCATATCGGGTGCGAAACGCCGTCTTCGGAACGTCTCCTCCCTTGATTCGGAGCTGATGATATCCCGATCGTAGATCAATCTTTGAAAAGACTGAGGCTCCTTTCAGTTGGTCGAACAGATCGTCGATCCTGGGCAACGGATACTTGTTCTTGATGGTGATCTTGTTCAACTCCCGATAGTCGATGCACATTCTTAGAGTGCCGTCCTTCTTCTTAACAAACAACACCGGGGCTCCCCATGGTGAATAGTTTTGCCTGATGAATCCTTTATCTAGGAGCTCCTTCAACTGGACTTGCAATTCCTTGAGTTCGGCAGGCGCCATCCTATACGGTGCCTTGGATACGGGTGCCGATCCTGGAAGTAACTCAATCTCAAAAGAGATTTCTCGTTCTGGTGGCAATCCTGGCAATTCTTCAGGAAAAACGTCCACAAATTCCTTGACGATCCGTACATCTTTCGGCTTACTTTCGGTCTCTTGCGTCTTATCCACCATATTGGCTAGAAATCCCGTGCATCCTTCAGCCAACAACTTTCTTGCCTTTAACGCCGAAATAAACATCTTTGGCTGCTTCGGGGTCGATCCTCTAAAGGTGAATTCCTTATCCCCAACTGGCTTGAACGTAACGGCACGACGCTGACAGTCGATAACCGCGTTGTACTTTCCCAGGAAGTCCATACCCAGGATAACGTCGTAGTCGTATAAGTCGATGATGATTAGGTTGACGTACATCTCTCTACCGCATATGATTATTGGAACATGGCGTATCCAATAATCAGACAACAAGATTTCCCCGGAGGGTAATGCAGTACGAAAGGTTCTTCCAATTTTCTCATTATCTCTAACTAGTTTCTTAGCAAACCTAGGTGATGTGAATGAATGCGTAGCTCCAGAATCAATCAACACATAAGCATCTTGTTGGGCAAAAGGAAGCTGACCTGTCACCACCGTGGACGGTCCAGCTTGAGCATCCTCCTTTGTGTAGGCATAGATGCGTCCTTGCGGTTCTGGAGCTTCAGCTCGGCCTTGAGGAACTGCAGGTCCTTCGAGCTTCATCTGTACAGCGTGTAGCTGACTTCCCTGACCCCGCTGGTAATTCTGCTGGTGCTGGACATTGGCATTGCAATTCTTGGCAAAGTGGCCTTCCTTGCCACACAGATAGCAGCGGTTTGTCCCTGCCCGGCAGTCTCCTGGGTGCTTTTTCCCACATTTCTGGCAAAAAGGAGTTCCACTGTTGTCAGGGGCGTTCTTCTTCTGGGGAGGATTCTGTTGGCTCCCTTGCCCTCCAGCATTCCACTTTCTTTTCTGCTGGGGGTTGCCATACGGCTTGTTGCTGCCGCATTGGCCAGGAGGTCCTCCTTGACCTTTCTGCTGTGATGGTTGGCCGGGCTTGGTCTGATTCTGCCTGGCTAGTGCCCTCTCTTCATTCTTTTCCTTGAAAAACTGAGCCCGTTGAGCCTTGTTCTGGCCTACCCAATATTCAGCTCGGACTGCTCGACTGACGCACTCGGCAACAGTGAGCGGTGGTTGAGGGCCACTGCTGATAAGCACGGCTAAGTCTGGCCGGAACATTTTCATCATCTTCCTCACCTTGTCCTTCTCAGAACTGATGAGTTGAGGGCAGAGACGGGCGAGCTGTTCAAACCTTCTCACAGCTTCAGCCACTGACAAATTTCCCTGACGGAAATTAGTGAACTCATCCTGTTGGGTTTCCATTACTTCCGTGTTGAAGTACTTCTCATGGAACTCTTCCACAAAGTCTTCCCATGTCATCTGGGTGACATCCCGTCTGATCTGAACTGTCTCCCACCATAATCGGGCGTCCTTCTTCAGCATGAATGACGCACAGAGGACTCTTTCTCTATCATCGAGTCCGAGGAAGTTCAGAGAAACTTGGAGATCGATGAGCCAGTTGTCGGCTTCGATCGGGTCCGTTGATCCTTCGAATTCTGGCGCCTTCATGCGCCGAAATTCATGGTACAGCTCTGCCGGGGTTCGAGCTCGAGGAGCTGGCGGAGCAGCTACCGGTGCCATTGGTGCTTCTTGGGCCTCAGGGTGTTCCGGAATTACTGGTTCCTCCTTGGGGAATTCCGGTACCGCTGGTTGCTCTTCAGGTGCCGGTGGTACCCTGACCTCAGGTGGTCCTTGGTTCTATTGGGCGATTTGAGCTCTAAGCCCACCTATTTCTCGCTGTTGGGCGAGCATCATCTCTCTCAGCTCGTTCAGTTGGGCTGTGAGATCGACATTTTGGACCGGTGCCGTTCGACGTCTTGGTGGCATGGTTCTGTATAGAAGCAACAAAATAAGCTTCTTTCTTTTAAAACTTTCATAAAATCATATCTTTTATACAGAACCATAATTTTCTTTTCATCATCATAGTTTTTAGGAAAAATATATAATTTCCTCATCATGGGCATACATTACTTGTTTTACCACCACCGAGCTAGGGCACAACCTAACGTCATTCTCACAACCAACCTTTCCATTACAAACCGTCGATATGCGTTGAATATAAAAATCTAATTCTAAGCGTAAGAAAACAATTTAACTTACTTGGGCTATTGCAGAACGATGGGGAGCGAGACAAAGTAGGCTGGCAGGATACCTCTCTGATACCAACTCTGTGACGCCCCCTTACTACGTAGGGCCGTCACTCCTTACCTTACATAATTTACTTACTTACTTGAAAATTTGGGGATATATTTTTTTTTTGAAACTTACTTATAAAACATTTGTCTTTAGTAAGACATCGTTACTACTTAAGTAAACGTTTACTTAAGGTATTTAGTTCCAAAATACCATAAAGCATAATTTGTCTTTATCATACATGCTTCTATACAAAAACTTCTTTACATCAAAAGATTTGCGGAAACAATGCGTAGTGGTATCCATACCGCATTCGTCTGCCGCCACACCGCTCCAGCAATGCCCAGCATTAAGCTGTAGGTTTCTTACCTACAGTATGAAATATAACTTGATGAGCTTTCGCCCAGTAAGCACAAACATAATCTCACAAAACATTTGAATCATCATGAAAAACATTCATCATCATATGCATATGCGTGAACCAGTTATGTTCCATTTATGCATTTCATTAACTTTCTTATCTTTCTTATGGGCCCCTTAGTGTACGTACCCTTAACATATAGCGCGCCTCTAGATACAGTTAGATGGGATTGCAAGTCCCTAACTGCTCCAGGAAAACATAAATGATTACACCCTCTTACATAAACGAGAGGGCGAATCCATAATTTTAACATAAAAATCCTCCACCTTGTGGGAGGTTGGTACGACACTTTACTTGTGATTTCTTACCATGTTATTTATCTTTACTGAACATACCTTATGATGTCACTATACGATAACATACTTTTCATCTCATTAATAACATGGCATAGCATTCTTTTCATTCATGACAATTGCAAACATGATATTTTCATAAACATGACATTTTGCAAATATAGTACTTTCATAATCTTTTGCAAAAATAACACTTTTTATTAACATAGCATTTTACGAAAATAGCACCTTTTATAAACATGGCATTTCGCAAAATAGCACTTTTCATAAAACATGGCATTTCATAGATATAGCACACAACATGTTGCAGCATATTTGAAAATCACATACTTGAACATAATTTACTAATTTTCATACTGCAGGTGAGGTTTGTACTTACCTCTAGTGCCGTGTTCCTTAGAATCGCGTTCCGTAACTCGTCGGCAACGGCAATTTACTTTCCTGATATACCAAAAATATAGGATCAGGATCCTTTCGTAAGGTGTTGGTGACCTACCAACACTCATATTTACTTTTGGTTGTATGTCCCCTATACATGTTATCCATCTAGGCCATATTTATCCCTATTCTTTATTGAACTTGGATAATCCTTATGAGGTTACATTGGGTAACCCTTTTTTTTTTTGTTAGGGTCTTGTTCTCTTATTGGGCTTTGCTCATATATCCTTGTTATTGGGTTATATCCTTTAACTCATTTAATCTTAGCCCAATATTCATGTGGGTATCCCTTAGGGTTATGTTGGGTAACCCTTAAGGTTAACCTTAATTAACCTTGGGTCAACCTCTTGTCAACCCTTGGTTATCCTTGGGTATGTAACTCGGATCTAATATCCGGTTACCGTTCGTAATCGGCTTGTTCACCAATTTTACCATAAAATTCCTCTTCATTATTTTTGGAAAATCTTGTGCAATTTACTTCCCAAAAATCCTTCATTCTTCTTATAAAAATTCTAGCTCCTTTTAGTTAGAAAATTCATTAGCTTAATTTTATTATTTCCTTCAACTTGCAAATGTTTGGTTGAAACCCTCTTTTTTCTTTTCTTTATGGAAAATGTGAATTTCAAACCCGAGCCCTTTAAAATTTATGGTTTTCGAAACAAATCTTTTATAAAATCATTTGGGGTCGGAAACCACCTTTGGAATGGTTTCCGATGCTAAAAAGACCATTTTGGAACACTTCATGATTTTTCTAGAAAAGATTTTCGTGAGATTCATTTGCTAGTTTTCGGACTCTCTGCGCGTCTCTCACAAAACACGCCCAGTTTAAAAATCGGCTCGGAATCTGAAAAACTTTTCTTCACGAAAGTTGTAGCTAACGAAAAATTCTAGAACTTTCATGTTTTGCACAAAATCTAGTTCGGCCTAGATCAGTACCCGTTTTTATTTGAAAACGGGTTAGTTCTGGAAAACTGTGTGGAGAACGTCCCAGGATTCAGCCACGGGTTTCGAGCAAAACGAAGGCCTTTGGAGCCTTATTTCGAGATTCTGTCTGCGTTGTCCTCTAGGAAAAGTTGTTCCGAACAACTTTTGTGTTTTAACTTTTACCTCATTCGGCTTCTAAGGGCATGATATTTCTATTTTCCCGAAACTGCTCAGGTTCGAACCCGAACTGGCAGTGTTGAGGGTTGTGTTCGGTTTACGTCTTGAGCTAGCATGCAATAAGTGGACTGCCTTGGCAGATTTTTGGCCTAGTCTTATGGGACATATAACCTATCTTCTAGCATGAAAAATCCATCATTTTCATGCACAAATTTTTAAAGCAACAAGCATAGAAAAATCAGCCAACCAACCCTAACCTATCAAGCACATACACACCATAAATAGGGCCGAAAATTAAATGGACTTATGTCCTTACAAATCTCTTGATCCAACCTTAAAAACACTTAAATAAAGCTTAGATCCAAGGGGTTTAAGAGATTTACCTCAACCCAAGTTAGGGTTTTGAAATCCCAAAATCTTCCTTGGTTCCTTGACTTGCTCTAGCCCTCGGTTTCTTCATGAAGAATGCATCCAAAATTTTATTTTTGTTAGCTCTTTGGCTGCCTCCAAAACCGACCATTTACAAGAGGAAAATCCAAGATCACAAAAAGAAAAATCAAATTTTTCCTCACATTTTCTCCTCTTGCTTGGTTCGGCTACCTCCTTGAAGAATCACCAAAAATTTTCTCTCAATCTCCTCCTTGCTTGGCTCACGGGTTTGACACAAAAAAAAATGAGATCCAAGAGATCTTTTTGTTAGCTTTTTCTTGTCTCAAAACCGTGCATGAACAAGGTTGAAAACCTCCAAAAATTTTCAAGAGTTACTCACCTCTTTTTCCTCTTTCTCTCTTGCTCTTGGTCGGCTTCCTCTTGGTGGATTCACCAAAATTTTCTGCTCACTTTTCTCTCTCAAATCCGTGCACTCCAAATGGGTTCTTCAGAATTTTTCTAGCTCTCAAACTCTCCTATTCTCTTCCTCTCTCTCTCCCACGGTTTTGGCTTCAAAATTTCTGAAGAAAGAGTAGTGGTTTGGCTGCATTGAGAAGAGAAAAAGGTGGGTTTGCTTGCCTTGAATCAAGGCTTTAAGTCTTGTCTTTCTTGTCCAAGCTTTTAGCCAAAATCTAGGGGATTTTGAGGGGTGTTGAATCCGGATTTTTGGGAGAGAAAAGGGGCTGCTAGTGGGGTGGTTGGCAGCTGAAAAAGTGGGGGAGTGGAAGCCATGTGCAAGTGTCCTTGTTTGGTTGAACTTTGGTTAGACATTTAGTCACCAAAACCAAACTAGTTTCCTTTCTTTTCCTTGCTAGTTGGCCGAATTTAAAAGGGGGAGTTAGGGCTGCCATTGCATTCCAATTTTTTTGGTTAGGGAATGGTGATGTGGTTACAAAAATACCATCTTCCACTAACTCTTCTAAGGCCTCGTTTGGCCATTTCGGTCTTACACAGCTACTTTCGCGTTCTACCGTTATTTTTAATATTGTGATGAGCATTCTTATTTTATATTTTGGTCTAAAATTTATTCCATGTAAATTTAGACCGAAACTCTCTTTCTCCAATTTTTCGGAGACCTTTTTGCCCTTAAAACGATTTCGGTGTGCTTGATCTATCTAGGGTGGGTTTACGGCTTATAAAACTCCATTTTCGGAGATTCTTTCCATATTCCTTCATCATACTTGTAAAGTTGACGTTGTGATCCGTCCCGGTCAAACTTTGACTTTTTGGTCAACCCTTTGACTTTTTGGTCATCCCTTTGACTTTTGGTCAAACCTTTGACTTTTGTCAAATTTCATCCTTTTTCGTTTTTTTTTTTTTTTTAAACTTCATTCTTGGGTCGTAAAACATTAATTGAGTCTCAAAATCATTAAATGAGAACTCGAACATCGTTTAGATAAAATTATGAATTTCTCATTATTATTCATAATTTTTCATATAACACATCATAATTACACGAATTAGACTCTAATTCCTTGTGAACAAGGAGATTACAAGTCTACAAAATTTCGGGTCTTACACTACAGATCACCAAAAGTAAAAACTAAGATTACTATTATCGGTGGTGGTAATATGGTAGCAAAGATGTCTTATTAAGGGAATTCGTTTTTATGAGGTCTCACGTTTCAGTCGGGGTCTACGCAATGTTTAGTCTTTGACAAGAAAGATTATGTGTTGCCTGCAGAGCCGAGCTATGAAGGGCTGAATGGTGGGCTGCCCCCATTAACTTTCTAAAAAATTAAATTTGCAGCCTTAAAAATTTATGACTTGTTCGTTTTGCATCCACTTAGATTTAATATTTTCCTATATGCTCTCATTGAACTTTATCTTTTTTCTTTATTTTTATTTCTATATTTTAATATAATTTATTTTACTCTCTTTACTCATGAGCTATTGTAGTATGTTTTTGACTTCTTATTACATACTCTTTTTTTTTGAGAAATTATTACATGCATATGTGTGTATATTAAAACTATACATGGTAGGATATCCATAATGGTAGTGCACGTTTTTTAATTTTAGATGTGGTCAATTTCACGTTGAATAAAGGAGAATGCACAGCAAACAACTTTTGTAATAGATGTATCAGTTCAATTCAGAATCCTATTATGATGATATTTTTTTTCATATCCTAGGGTAGAGTTCTGAGTAACTGTATATGGTAATTTTTGAAAAATACTGTGATAATTTTTTTGTAAAATTTTTCATGGTATTTATCTTTTGTAAAGAAAACATGTATATGCCCCCACTAAAGTTGAAAGTTGACTCCACTGTTGGTTGCCTGCTTTTGAGACCTAAGGTCAGCTAGTTGTTGCTAGTTGTTGAAAATCTAATATCAAGATTCTTGTCATCCCATTTGTGTGATCAGTAGGCTCATCATCTAATGACCGCTAGGATGGACACCACCGATTCCTTTTGTTTCTTATATATATGAAAACTTTGGTTGAGCAAGTCAGAATTTAATTCAGAGAATGCCAATTAAACTTTTTATCAACAAGCATACATAGACACCAACTTGCTACGGACCTAAACATTATCATTTATCATTATCTATCCACTTCGGTTTTTTTTTTTTATTATTTATTATTTATTATTTTTTGGATAGTTGACCTAAACGTCATTTTACCTTCATCAACTTGGTGCCTTCCGTGAACTTTGTGTAGCGTACTCCAGATTCTACAACTGAGGCCAAAACAAAAGTAGGCACAAAAAATACTCGGGATCTTTCCGGAGACTGAGTCTACCAATTGATGAATGGTAGAAAAACGATTTGAATGTTAGATGTGGTCAAATTCACATCAAATAAAGAAGAAGAGCAAACAATCTTTGTAATAGATGTAACAGTTCAATACAAAATCTTATTAGTATGATATTTTCCCATATTCTGAGAATTGGATATAATAATGTTTGAAAAATATTGTAGTAACTAGTTTTTTTTTTTTTTTTTCCGAGATGATGGCTTTTATTCTTTATAAAAAAAATTAGAATATGTCCCTATTAAAGTTGAACGTTGACTCTGTTGCTGGTTGCCTGCTTTTGAAATTTAAGGTTTGTTAGTTGTTGAATATATTGGGTCAGGATCTTGTCATTTCATCGTGCGATAAGTGCGCTTATCCATTGACCACTAGGACGAGGGACATGAGGATACCACCGATTCCTTTTGTTTCTTAGAGGAAAAAAAAAACTAATTAAATGGATAAAAGACAACACTTTGGTTTGGGCAAGTCAATACTAATTAAATTAACTTGTTTATCACCAACTAATATTTGTTATAGTCCTTTTTTTCTTTGTAATAAATCAAGAAAAAATGGTTTTTTTTTTTCCTTTTATAAAAGATTTGCATAGTTTGAATTTTTTAAGAGATTTTTTCTTTTCTTTTTTCTAATTCTTTATTTGTTTATATTTAATTTTTGATGAAAGGGTAATGTGGTCTTTATAAGTATCAAATTAGACATTCTTGTAAATCAAAGAAAAATGGACATATTTTAAATTATAGTTTTCAATTTAGACATTCATGTAAAAAACCCGTGAAAAAAACCCGTGACCCCGATTGGCCTCATTTGAACTCAACCCGATTAACAAAATCCGATTTAACCTGATGTTAAACTTAATCCAACTCACCTAATTTGAGTTTTCATTAGGTGGGTTTGAGTTCAAATTTAATAACCTAACATAAACCCAACCCACCCCAATCAAGTGTGTTTTTTTATTTTTTATTTTAAATGTTTTTGAGATATACTTTATTAATATATCAATTAGTTTTCTAATATGATTTATCACACACACATATAAACTTGTTTTGTTAATCTTCTATTTTTGTATTGCGATTTAAAGTTATAGCATTTGGTAACCGTCTTAGCCTGTATTTGGTATAGCAATTATTGGATGCATATTTTGGTAGAAAAGTCAAATCATATTGAATTTGGTTATTCCAATTTTTGTGTTAAATTTTTAAACTTCTTTTAGGCTCCTACATAAATTTGCTGTTATTTTAAATTTTTTTTTTCTTTCGAATGAAATTTTTATTTTTATCTATTTGGTGATCCATAAAAGAAAATTTTTTATATATTCTTTAAAGTTACGGTATTTCGGTGCTCTATATATATATATATATATTTAAATGTAATACCACCGACTATTTAGGTAACAACTTACTTTGAATATAATATATGCTATATATTTACCTCTTTCTCCATATATATATATATATGCATATATATATCAGAATTATCAAATATGTTTGCTTCAAATACATATATATATATATATATGTGGACCCTAAGTTCGCGATGAATTGCATGAACCAATTTCTATCTCATGTCCTGATATAGCTAGAGAAAGTATTTAATGGGAATCCATGTCTTCAGCTACAAGACTGAGGGAGGCCGGAATCAGGTTCAAGAAGGAAACATCATCGACATCCATCTTGGATATCAAATTTGAAGACGGTGTCCTTGAAATTCCGCCGTTACTTATACATCATTAGGCCACTGAATCAGTACTGTTTCGAAACCTCATCTCTGCTTGGAGCAGTGTCTTCCAAATTGTGCTCCTATAGTTACTTCTTACGCCACACTATTAGACAACCTAATTAACACCACCGAAGACATGGACATACTTTGCAAATTGATGATGCTGCGGAATTCTTCAATCAGCTTTACAATGACACTTGTGCCAAGGAGTTTTTGTAACGACCCGCCTAGCACATGCCGTTACCGTACATACATACATACTGAACTCATCGTAATTACTTACTTAACGAAAATTAGCGGAAACAGCGGAATTTTTTTTTATACGGCGCGTACGAGCGGATAGCAATATATAAAGAACGATGTTCGCATAACAAATAATGTACACAAAAAGACAAAACGCGTAGCGGTTTCATTTCCCACATTTCACAGTTCCCCTGCCATGCTCCTCCATCTTGTATCAACAATTACTCGTAGGTTGCTTACCTACAGCATAGATGTAAGACAATGAGCTTTCACTCAGCAGTACAACTACTATACCGCGACACAATACAAACATAACCTATCATAGCATATCTGGACTTAACATAACATAGCATGTCTTGTCATAACATAACATATCATAACATATATTGACTTAACATAACATATGATAGAATAATATATGCATGAACCGATAATGCTCTTATTATGCTTTCTTATTCATCCTTAACTTACTTTCATAACTTATCTTGCTTATGGGCCCTTTACATGAGTGTACGTACCGGGCGCGCAACTATAGAGTGGTTGGGGCGGCCAGTCCATTTCCAACTCAAACCATAGTCCAACCCGACCTAACGCGGGTCGGTACGACACAGGCAAGCTTGCTTGTCATCTTGCTTGCTTGCCATCTTACTTAGTTATCATGTCATACTTTAATCTTATTCTTGTCATAAGAATTTGTGAACATGCCTCATGATGTCACATATCCATAATTCATGTCTTAATCATAACATAACTTAAACATAGCATGCATCATGAACTTATCTTGTCATACATCATAACTTAACATATAACATAGCATACAACATAGGAAATGTAACGACCCGCCTAACACAGGCCGTTACCTCACTTACATACGTACTTATAGACTTAACCAAAATACAGCGGAAATTTTTTTTTTATATACAAATTAAAATGTACTCTCATAAAAGATGTCTCGCTTAAACTTATTTACATAACATAAGAACTTAAAAGAAATCAAAACGAGTAGCGGATGAACTTCCCACGATTTTACAGTATGCCCCACCACGCTCCGCCACCTTATATCATGCATTGCTGATAGGCTGTTTACCTACAGCATAGACGTAAGACAGTGAGCTTTCGCTCAGCAAGTACAACTGTCTAGTCCGCGTCATACACATAATCTTGACTCTTATCATGCTCATCTCAACTCATCATAGTATCACATAACAATTCATAACATCATTCATAATAGCATAACCTAACAATGCCTAGTATATGCATGGTCCAGTTATGCTCATTTTTACTTTCTTTACTTGTTCTTATCTTTCTTTTGGACCCTTACCTTAGTGTTCATACCCGGCGCGCAACTATGAGGTGGTTGGGGCGGCCAGCCCAGTCCAACTCACACCATAGTCCTACCCGACCTCGGACGGGTGGTACGACACTGGCAAGCTCGCTTGCCTTCTTTCTTTCTTTTCTTATCTCTTTCTTGAGCTTATTGATCTTATTAGGATTAGTGAACATGCATCGTGATGTCACATAATCTTAATTTATACTAACATTATTATCTTAACATGCTTTCTTAACTTTCATACATCATAGCAACATTTAATCATGGCATACTATTCACATATAACATGGCAATCAGAACATCACATAATAGCACAGAGCATATAATAGGCATACACCCTTAGCATACATCTAACATACTTGGGTAAGTATCAACTAAAGCCTATGCTGTAGGCAGAGTTGTACTTACCTCTTTTGCTATGTCCTTTCTGACGCTGTCCTGCCTCCGGGCACAGTTGCAGGCCTTCCCCTGCTTGATTAAGGACATAGGTGAGATTCTGATTTTCGTTGTGGAATGTTGGTGCCCTAACCAACATGCCTACTAAAATCTAGTTGTATGTCCCTGACTTGATATCTGACTTGGTCCAATTAGTCCTCTTACTGTTTGGGAATAATTCGAACTTTAATTATCCCCCAAATAGGCTACGTTGGATAACCTCTTGGGCTAGGTCCTTGATCTTACTGTTGGGTTTTCTTAAAACCTTGGGCTTTACTTCTTTTATCATGGCTTATTGGGTTAATTTTCTTAACCCTCTTTTCTTGGCCCATTTCTAGACTACTGGTATTCCTTAGGGTTACGTTGGATAACCCTTAAGGTTACCCTTAACTAATTGTTGGGTCAACCAAAGCTAACATCTGGTCAACTACTGGTCAACCCTTGGTTAACTTTGGGCTTTGGGGCTAAGCCCGGTAACTCGGGTACTATTCCCGGTTACGGCCCATAATCGGCTTGATTATCAATTTTACCTTAAAAATCCATTTTCTTATCTCAAACCTCCATTTTCTTATCTTTTTACACCTTTGAAAGATTTAACTTGAAAATCCTTTAAAATTTTAAATAAAAATTCCGATCTTTAAAACAAATTTTTATAAAGGTCGCTTAGGGTCGAAAACTGCCTTTGGAACAGTTTTCATAGTTAAAACAATGGTTTTAAAACATTTTACAGTTTTTCGAAACCATTTGTAAAAACGAAGGTGTAGGAATTTTCGGTTCCCTGCGCACCCTTCATAAAACAGTATCAGTTTAGAAATCCGTTCATAATCTGAAAAACTTGACTTCACAAAAGTTGTAGCTTTCAAAAAATACTAGAACTTTCGTGTTTTGCAAAAAATCCAGTTCCGCTTATTTTTGTGTCAGTTTTTATTTGAAACTGGCTGATCCTGAAAACTGGGTCTATACAGATCAACCACGGGTTTTACTAAAAACGAAGGCCATTGGAGCCTCATTTTGAGATTTTGTCCACGTTGTCCTCTAGGAAAAATCGTTCCGAGCAACTTTTGTATTTCGAGTTTTACCCAGTTCGGCCTCTAAGGGCCTTAAATTTTTACTTTCCCAAAACTGGCCAGATTCGAATCCGAATTGGCAGTTTTGGTGTTTAGGTCCGGTTTACGTTCTATTTCGCGAATCTATCTCGACCGACTACTTCGGGAGCCTACAAGCCAAACACACAGCGTTTCTAACGTCCCATAAGAACCCATAAACCGTTCCCATTGGATCCATGCAAACCAATTCCAAAAGCCCTAAACTTAGGTTTGCATTGGCTCTAACTTTTTGCATACATCACATACAAACACCATACTTTGCTCCCTAAGCTAGCATGCTTCAAGCACTGCCTAAGGGCAGATTTTCGGACCACACTAGGGGACATACAACCCTAAGCATCAAGCATGAAAATCAATCAACAATCAAGCACAAACCAAACAAGAATCAAGCCATACACACTCTGGATCTACCAATCAAGCACACACCACATACTAGGGCATAAAAATCATAAATGGACTTATGTTCTTACAACCAAATTGAACCACAAATTAATCTCAAATTTGAACTCAAATAAGAGAGTTAGGGTTCTAGGATTTTACCTTAGACCAAAGTCAAGTTTGGTCACCCAAATTTCTTCCAACCCTTAGCTCTCTTCACCCACGGCCACTCTTCCAATCTTGGTGCCAAAATTTTTTTTTTGGCTCCTTGGTTGTTCCACTCCAAGCCGAGCACCACCAAGAGGATTTGTCCCAAAAAAATTTCAACTTTTTCCTCTCCCTTTCACATTCCCTTACTCACTCGGCCACCACCCAAGAAACCCACAAAATTTTTCCAAAATTTTTTCTTGCTTCTCTTAGCTCAAATCCGAGTACCCCTAATCAAAAGCTCCAAGAAAATTTTGCTTTTTCTCTCCTCCCTCTCTCCCTCTTGGCTGCTGAATTTCAAGCAAGAAAATGGCAAGAATTTCCCCACATTTCTTGAATAAAATGAATAGGAAGCTCTCCTATTTATAGAGGTTTTGGAACTTTGAAAATTTGTGCAATAACCCCAAATTTTTTGATATTCCCACAAGGGGGAGATGAGGTGGCCGGCCATAGGGTATTCTAAAGCCTTCCCAAATTTTTTTTTCTAAGCTTAATTAATCTTAATGACATCATAATTAAGATGCCACATGAGGTTATCACCCTTACCTCACCTTAGGGCCTTGTTTGGCTTGCTTTCTTCAAAAATTGTCCATTTTTGTGCCACACAGATATTTCTAATACTGTGTTTCACTAATACACAGTATTTTTATATTGTACCGAAGTATAAAAATTTATCTGTGTAAAATTGGACAGTATAATTTTTTTCCTTATTTTTCCGAGTCCTTTTTGCCCTTAATCTTAACTTAGTGTGCTTGATTTTCTAGGGTAATTTTAAGGCCTATTCTTGCTATTTAGCTCACAAAATTATTTTTCGCAGCATATTTTCCATTCTGCTTTTCAACATATCGTAAAGTCAACATTTGACTTTTCTTGATCAAACTTTGACTTTCTCGGTCAAAGTTGACTTTTGTAAAATCATGTACTTTTCCGTCCCTTTCAACTCGAAATGTCCGTTCTTGAGCTTAGAAATCAATTTTGAGTCTTCTCGACCCATTAAAATTCATAAAATCTCATAAAAGCCCTAAACCGAGCTTTTTCATGAATACCTTCATAAAGTGAAAATAATTTCTTAGCAGGAAAATATGGACATTGAAAAATCGGTTATTACAGGAAATAACATAACATACAACATGGTATACATCGAACATATTTAGGTAAGTATCACAACAAAAGCCTATGCTGTAGGCGGAGTTGTACTTACCTCATCTACTATGTCCAGTATACTGCTGCTCTCCGTCCAGATACAGTTGCAGGCTACCTCCTGCTTAAGTGAAAGACATAGGTAAAGGTCTATGGTCATAATCGTAAAATGTTGGTGACCTAACCAACATACATACATAGTCTTAGTTATATGTCCCCTATACAAGATATCTTATTTGGTTACAATAAGTAACCCTATTGTTCAAGACTAACTGAACATGGATCATAACTTAGTAGGTTACATTGGGTAACCTTATGTGCTAAGCCCACATACATACCGATAGAGTTAGGTTACTATCCTAACCTTGGGTCTATGCTTCAACATTCTAAATCCATTGGGTTATTACAAATAATCCTAAGTCTTAGCCCATTTCCAAACTTGGTATCCCATAGGGTTATATTGGGTAACCCTTAAGGTGATCAAACTAAGTCAATCCAAGTCAACATTTTGGTCAACTAAGGTCAACATTCTATGGGTCGAACTTGGGCTTTGGGGCCAAGCCCAGTAACTCGGATATCCTTCCCGGTTACCGACCGTCATCGTTTTGTTACTAAACTTTGGCTTTAAAAATCTCATTTCCATTACCTTGGAAAATTTGGTAAGTTTAAATCCAAAATCTTTCAATTAACTTATAAAAATTCGTGGCTCTTGAAGTGGGATCTTATAAAAATCGTTAAGTACTGAAAACCATTGGAACAGTTTTCACAGTCAAAACATTGGGTTTTGGTGAAAAATACAGTTTTCCTGCATTGTTTTAGAAAATCCTGTGCAGGAATTTCCTGTTTCCTGCACAGTTTTTAGAAATCCATTTCTGTTTAAAATCTAGATGGAATTTGAAAAAGTTGTCTTCACAAAAGTTTTAGCTCTCAAAAAATCCTATAACTTTTGTGTTTTGAAGAAAACCCAGTTCAGACTCTAGCTTGCTCTTATTTCCTGTTGAACTCACCTAGCCGTGCATGAAACCTGGGCACGGTCAGACTCGGATATTCATAAAAACCGAGGCCGTTGGAGCCTTATTTTGGAAAACTGTTCATGCTGTCCCCTAGGAAAAACCCTTCTCTACAACTTTTATGTTTTACATTTTTCCCAATTCGGCCTCTAAAGGCCTCAAATTTCACTTTCCAGAAAACTGGCCAGTTTGTACCCGAACTGGTAGTTTTTGTTCTTAAATTCATTTTACATCCTATTTCGTGCAATCTAACTCAACCAAACATGCGGGAGCCTAGAAAGCAGACATTTCAGCATTTTCTAATATCCCAATTCAACATTCATGCGACCCGATCATGTCCATGCAAACCATTAACGAAATTGCCTTACCATAGGGTTTGCATAGTTCTAGGTTCAACAAACCATATCATTCATTCAAGTTCTACTCTAGCAACCTAACATGCCATTCTAAATCATGCTTGAACATATTTTGGGGACATACAACTTATCAAACATCTAGCATGCAAACCCTAATAATCAAACAAGCATAAGCATATAACAATGCAAGCTCATAAATTAAACCACCCTTATACCTAATCAAGCACCACACCTAAATCTAATATAGGGCAATAAAATAAATTAAGCTTATGCTCTTACAATTTTTAACTTGAAATACATATAAATTTTAAATTGAAACTTAATTAAAGAGTTTAGGGCTATGGGAGAGTTACCTTGATCAACCCTAGGAGTTGTTAGGGTTTGGGTCCGAAAATCTCTCTCCCCCCCTGGTCTCTTTCAACCGGCCTTTACCCTCCAATGGGTACTAAAATTTTTTTGGTCACTTGGTTAATTGTTTCCACAAAGTTTGGCCACTCTCCACTTCCTTTCTCTCTTCCCTTTCTTCCTTTCCCACAACCGGCCACTTGGCCTAAAATGGGTTCCAAAATTTTTTTCAAACTTTTCCTTGTGTTCTAGTTGAAATCGGACCACTCCCCTAGGTTTTCCCTCTTGAGTTTTTAATTTTTCTCTCTTCTGTCTTCCCTTCCCTATGCTCGGTTTTTGAAAGGAAAAATGGGCAAAATTTTGCTAGATTTTCCAATTTTTGATGAACAAAATGACCACCACCTCACACCTATTTATAGGTGTGGGAAAATTTCTTAAATTTGTCAAAAAGTCCTTGAAGAAGCAAAAAATTGCACAAAGGGGAGCATAGGTGGCCGGCCAACTCATGTCTAGAACACTCCATAATACTTTCCAATTTTTGTTTAATTAATAATGATGTCATAATTTGAGGATAAGGTGAGGTAAGCATCATTAGGGCTTGTTTGGCCCTTTTTCTTAATATGTAGTCCACTTTTAAGTTAACACATCTATTTTCAATACTGTGCTCACTAATACACAGTATTTTTATACTGTACTGCAGTCCAAAATTTATCTGTGTAAAAATGGACGGTATAAAATTTTTCTTATTTTTCAAAACCCTTTTTGCCCTTGATTCCTACTTGGTGTGCTTGATTTTCTATGGTAGTTTTACATCCTATTCATGCTATCCCGTCCGTAAAGACGGTTTTCGCAGTATATTTTTCATACTGCTCTGTCACATAACTGTACGGTCATCTCTTTGACTATTCTAGTCAAACTTTGACTTTCTCGGTTAACGTTGACTTTTTTGGTCAAACTTTGACCAACATGAAATTATAGTATTTTTCATCCCTTTTTGGCTCAAAAGGTTACTTGCTTGTCTAAGCAATCATTTTTGAGTCTTATAAAACCATAAGAACTCACAAAACTTAACAAAAACTTTAAATCGAACTTTTTCATAAATATTTTTATGACATACATTTAATTCATTTGAAAGGAAACAATAATATTGAAAAACTAGGTATTACAGTTTTACTATTTCCATCTTACAATAACATTTGTTTCAGTCGTTGGTGCCACTGTCCTCTTGATTCTTTCCTTTGTACAGACCTTGTTTCCCATCATTAAGAAGTAGCATCTTTATCTGGTGCATCTCCCAGCTGTCAAGCGTCTGTCTTTGTCGACCACGTGTTCTATGGTGAAAAAGACTCGTACTTTATTCTGTATTTTTTATATTTCTGTTACTATATGTTCTTATTATTTTTTTTAAAGAATATACAAGTGTTATCTGTATGGTGCTATGTTATCGACTTGTTCTTATTAACTTACGGCATTGTGTATAAATGTACGTTTTTATATACTTTCTTTAAAGAATACAAGTCATTTTTCTATGCATAGCTCGTTCTGATGATGCTGTGTCGTGAAAAATAGTAAGTGCATAATATTGTAAATAAATAATAAAGTGACAAGTAAAGTATCATTTCCACGAGAATCGTCATTATCAATTATCAAAATTATATTAACTCCAATTTTATTTGAATAACAGAAATAAGATTTTTAAATAAAAATAACAAAATAAATAAAAAGACAAAAGACTCAAAATACTAAAAATCCAGGATTTCTGATTTCACCGGATTAATCATATCTAAATCCTCTAATCAATTAATCAATGTTTATTCCCTATGTTGCTAGCGAATCTCATTAATATAATCATTAATCTTTCTCAAGCATTAATAACTTATCTTACAATAAGCTCATTATCACATTTCGGTCTCAAATTCTAAGCTTACCATAGTTCATTAAGAGCAGGAAATTCATAATGTGCACAAGTTTCATAACTATCTCCAGCTTATGACAATCATGGTAGATTAAATACTGACTTATTCAATTATCACTTCTCAGTCTCAAATCAAATACCAAATCATGCAAAAGTTGACCAGAAATTCACAAGCATTAAGCACAGATTAAAATACTCAACATAGAACTGGAATAGAACATCAATCAATTAAAAATAGAAAAAATAAAATAATTATAATCCGGATAGATCGTATTCCTAAAAAAGAAAATTACTTCATAAATAACAATAGAAATCAACAAAATAAAGGTTCAATTATTCTCAAATTACAAAAATAAAAAGATAAGAAAATAGGAAAGAAAAAACCCGATTGTAGAGGTGTCACAAGTCTCCAAAACCTTATCCTAAATTTTCTTCTCAATCTCTTCTTGATAAATTAAGATAATCTCTCCCAAATTTTGTAGAAAACTAAACCTAAGACTTAAAATATTTTTTTTTTCTTTTTCTTCTTTAGTTTTTGGCTTAACCCGCAGCCAAAAGATCAAGAGCACGGAGCCTTAGGCTTCTATTTAAAGCCTCCAAGCCGCTGCCTTCAACTTTTCCCTTTTTATTTTTTCCTTTTCTCTTTTTTCCCCTTTCCGCCTTCAACTCCCCCCCCCCCCCCTTTTTTATTTTTTTTTATTTTTTATCTTGTTTTATTTTGAAGTGTTCTTCGAATAATTTTTGCTTTGGTTTGCGGTTTCTTGTCTTATATATATATATATATATATATATATGTGTGTGTTCTCGTTTTTCAATGATTCTCTTGCTATAATGTTCGTCGTCTCTCAATAGAATGATTTTAATTAGAGTAATTGGTCCAAATAGTTCCTAAACTCTTTCAAAGGTGACGGTTTGATTCCTGCTTTTTTTTTTCTTTTGCTGGGAAGACCCTGAACTCTTAAAATATTGGCCATTATAGTCATTTTCGTCCAAACTGTTAATTTTTAAACGAAATGAGTCATGTACAATGTATGTGATCTAATTTATGAGAATATTTTAATAATTTAACAATAATCAATTTAACAAAAATAAAAAATCATAAAAACCCTATGGACAAGTAGGGGGGGAGCCGAAACACAGAGCACCACAGTGGCGGCGGTAGCGACCCGGGGGGGGTGCAAAACTCAAATTGCACGGGGTTGGTATGTCAATTTTTACTCTTAACATTTCAGTAGAATTTAGTTATTCACATATGTTAAAAGATTATTTTTATTTTTATTTTTATTTTGTGTGTGTCCACACTCAATATTAAAAGATTAACAATAATTATTTTACGTAGGGTTGAGTGTTAATATTGTGACATTTAAGTTTTAGGGGGCAACTTATATACATTTGAAGAGAAAAAGAAAAAGAAACACTTTAAGGACCGACAACCTACTATCATTCACAAAAATTAACAAAAATGTCGCCTACCTTTCCCGAGCTGGTTCTCACCTAACAACGATCATAAAGGAAAAATGCAAGCAATAAAATAAACTTTTAGCCGCGCGGCCCTACCACAACCACCACACCCACCCACCCACGCCCCCACCAACCCCCCCCCCCCCCCCCCCCAAAAAAAAAAGTATAAATTTTTTAACGGCCCCAATGTATAAATTTTTCGACTCCGCCGTTAATAACCATCACATGCCAAATTAACTTATACCTAGGACAAGGAATCAAATTGACTTATTCTAAGTTTCCGAAAGTTCACCCCTTAAAAAGTGAATGCCTAGTCAAGTTGTTGCAACGACCATCTTAAACGCTCAAGCCATGAAACAAGGGCCTTGAGAGGGAAAACAAATTTTTCACCCAAGAAACTACCTCCAAAGCCAGCTGATCAAATGACAGAGAAAATTATATAATTTCAAATGATAGCGTTAAGAATATTGGGAGTAATATAGAGTATTGAGGCAAAAGAGAAGTACTTCTTATGAGAGAGTATAGCTAATTGCTACCACATTTCAATCTTTTTTTGTTTTGTTTTGTTTTGTTTTGTTTTTTTGTTTTGTTTGCACATGCTCTACAGCCTTTCCAACCCCAGTTAGGGTGTGTTTCCTATATATGTACCTAATCCTCACGATAATATTTATGATCGACAAAAATCTAAATTAATTTGTAACAAAAAAATAAGTTGAAATTCGTCATCTGGTACTCAATATTCTTACAAAGAAAAAAAAAAAAAGAATTCTAACAACATGCAGAGAAATTATTAGGTTTATGATTAATACAAAAATATATATGTTAAGAGATTGACAATATGCATACTTATTTCTTGTATGTCGGCAGGGGGACCACGTCCCGACCTTCGATCTTCGATTTGAGGACCAGAGCTTGTCCCATCGTAAACAATTTGCCAGCTGGTGCCATGGAGAAAAACTATGGATATCTGATAAGGACTCCCAGCTTAATTCCTTTCTTTCTTTTGCCCTTTTCTTTTCTTCCACTATAGGTTTCGTGGAAGGCAGGATACATAAACTAATAGGATTTACTTGACCTACAAACTTATTTACAATATTATTTTATTTGCTAACACGTGGAAGGAAAAATATCATCTCTAATCCCTTCAAGAAGAATATCATATGACTTTGACCTGCCAACCAAAGAAATTTCTAACATGTTAATATCTTAACGTGACCTACCCGCTTTGTCAACCTCACGCGTCCCCCATCAACTTTCGAAGAAATTTCCACTACTTCTACAAGGTTTTTGTCCAACAGAAGTAATTACAAACAAGAATTGAATATATCTACACACACATATATAGAGATTGGACTCCTATACGACGCTCTTCCCATAGTCATTTTATAACGTGATTAATTTGTGTTATATTATATCAGTCACGTGATTGAAATGTAATATTTTTTATTGATACTACACGTAAATCAACTAATCCTTTTCGCATTATGATTGGCTGAACAAAGTTATGCAGATGTTGTTAATTAAAAAGAAAAAAAAAAAAAAAAGAAAAAGAAATAGGATTCAACCTAGCGGGATTGAGTAGTCGTCCCTTGTAGACTTGGTCCCATTTTTTGTGAGAGGCTGAGGTTCAACCCTGTAAGATTAAACAATAGTACCCTTTATGAATATTGTTCGTGTTTTAATGTTGCTCTGTAGCTAATGATTTTTCTGGATCGCGTCTCCGTAATAGCATTAAGTTCCTCCCTTATAACCTTTCAACTAATTAATTTGAACTCATCTACCAGAAAATAAAGAAAAAAAAATTCAGAAAGTACCCCTTGTGTTGATTGAAATGTATACTTTTCTGCATCAACTTTTTCCTCTAGTACTTAGTTCCAAGGAGATTTCAGTTGAAGCTTTTTTTACTTTGCAGTCTTTGACGAGCTACAAGTTTATGAGTCAATGGATGAAGGAGGAGAGGAAAAACTAGGTTTTTGCCCATTCCCAACCGAATATCAGCGACTGCCTTGTCTTTCTTTGTTCCTCCATTATTTGTGGATTTTGGGCTGTATCTTTAATCCTAGCTAGCTACTTTGGGAAAGGGAAATCTTTGCTGAAACTTGTCCACACAAATTGAAACTCCGTTGAAGAAGTACTTTTACTGGTATGTATTCTCTTATGTACTCGGACTGTCGTTTCTGTAGTTACTCAAATTTATTCTTTTATGCTCCTTTTTTTTTTCCCCTTCTTTTGTTTGTTTGTTTGTTTGTCTGTTTTTATATTTTTAAAATACTTTTAATTGCCTACTTGGTCTATTACTGCATAAAAGAGAGGTGAATTGGGTAGAAGTTCTTAGATTTGATATTTTAAAGTGTTTTCGTTTCTTTTTCAATAAATAGGAGTTATAGTTCTTATGCCATTAAAAGAGAGAGAGAAAGAGAGAGAGAGAGTGAAACTAGAGCATGATTAACTATTTCCTGAATTTGGTTTAGCACTGATCACTGGAATGCATATGATCTATGTTTATGTCTCAGCTGTTTTTGGAGAAAATCAAAGCATATTAAATTTGGTTACTTCACTTTTCGTGTTAAAATTTCAAAATTTGTTTGGTTTCTCCTATATGTGGTGGGGGGGGGGGGGGGTGTGGGTGGGTGGGTGTGTGGAAAGAAAGAAAGAAAGACAGATGGTGTTTGTTGCTAAACTAAAATTGTGCGACTACTTACCAAGGGTTTTTATTTTAAACAAGATATTCTCATCAATATTTCTGCAGACTTTCTGTATTTTGGCACTTTATCGCAGAATATCCAAATTTTCTATGTGAGTTTCAATAAATATCGAAAAGCGTCATGCCATATGATAAAATTTATTTTTGAATGTGGTGAAATTCATATATACATACATACATATTTATTTTTTTTTATTTTTCTTTCAATCTTAAATGCTTTCTTTTCTTTTTTTTCTTCTTTTGAAGTTGGGGCTTGCAATTTTATTCCATACTTAAAATATCAACTCTTATAAATGGTCAAAGAATTTGGGCTAAATTAACATAAAACCAGATCCGAGAGCTAGAAGAAGAAAGAGCCAATCTTTAATGCTTTCACATGATATAAGAAGCAAAATACTCCTTCTCATGATCAAAATAGACATTTCCACCTACTAAAAGCCTTTTGTTTTGATATTCTTTCCTCTTGCATGATACTATGGATTTATGGTATTGAATTAGATGTCAATATAACCTTCTAAATTATTTTTCTTAATTTTCAAATATATGCTTATCACTTATTGTACAAATAATCACTTCTATATACTAATCATATACTTAGTGGTTTGATATATATATATATATATGTATTTGATAAGAAGGGATAGTGGTTTGATTGATAATTAGCTAATTTATGTGTTATATTTAGGGTTGCTCAGTTAGTATCTAAACTTTTAACATTGTGTAACTTTGTTCTCAGAATTTTTTTCGTAGCTGAAATGTTACTAAACTATTAAAATATTGCTACAATAGTCATTCATGTTAATTTTTGAACAGTATCTGTTAGTAATTTGTCCAAAATGTGATGCTAACTAACAGATTCTGTCTAAAAATTAACGAAAAGGACTGTTATAATAACGTTTTAAATTTTCTAAAGTCATTCCAGCGATGAAAAAAATAATAGAGAATACCCCTAAATTATTAAAACTTTGCTACAATAGTCATTTCTATTAATTTTTTAATTGAACTCGTTAGTAATTTAATTAAAAAGTGATGCTAATTAATGGATTACGTTAAAAAATTAACAGAAATGACTATTGTAGCAACATTTTAATAGTTTAGGGGTATTCTAACTATAAAAAAAAAAAAAAAAAAAAAATCAAAGACTAGAGCTACATAAGGTTAAAAATTTAGAGACCAAACTAACAATTTACTCAATAATTTATTCTAGAGTCACTTAAAAATTCAAGAGTGTTAAGATAACTAGTTCCCTATTTGACACTAATTTCCACCAAGGATGAAAATATCTCTATTCATAAAAATATTGGTACCTAAATTTTGTACAAATAAGATATCATTAGAAATTGACATAATTAATGAAAATATATCCTAAAACACTGAGCTTAGATAAAACTTTAATACAATTAATGATACGTAAACTAAATGACTCTCGAATCAAAATTTTAAAGTAATAAATATACACTAAATCTGCATGTTAAGAAGTGTTCATAATAATTTTTTAAAAAATAATCATATTAATTTAATTGATAAGGACATGTAAATAAATTAACAAATAATCCAAAGTCAACCTAAGACCGATACCTTACATTCATAACTTCATGCAAAAGAAGCTTATAGGAGGTTCAAAGATATTTAGAATATATA
Source organism: Ficus microcarpa (assembly GCA_025413485.1). Taxonomy (NCBI): domain Eukaryota; kingdom Viridiplantae; phylum Streptophyta; class Magnoliopsida; order Rosales; family Moraceae; genus Ficus; species Ficus microcarpa. The sequence continues at coordinate 14,653,974 of CM046378.1, read as the reverse complement.
ACTTCTTGGTATAAATAATATTGAGATTTGGGGAGCTGTCTCTCGATCTCTGCTCACTATCTATGTGCAAATCATAAGTTAGGTTTAAAAAAGAAAATCACGAATTTAACTCCATTCAAAATTTTAAAAGAAAAATCTTAAGATCTACAGTCAATCCTTGATTTCCTCCACTAATGATACTTTCATAAAATCCAAGCACCAATATTTCTACCGGTTTCGACATTTTCATCCTTAGTACTTACTATACTTCCGAATTCAATTTCATGCTACAATTTGGCCTTAACTTACTACAAGAAAATAATTTTTTGGCTCGTAAACTTTTCTCTTTCTTTCTGCTAAAGAATTCTCCTTTCTCTTGATTTCCTAGAGAATATCACGAAATCGACATAATGGCAGATGCTAGAGGAGATCATATAACAATTGATTTAGAAAGGATGATGAATTCTACTAGCTTGACAGTGTCCACTCAACGCTGCATCTTCAAAGTCCCAAACATATTGTCTAGGCATAACCCAAAAGCCTATGCACCCAATGCCTTTTCCATAGGACCCCATCATTATGGCAAGCAACATCTCCAAGCCACACAAAATATCAAACTCATGTATTTGCGCGATCTCGTCTCCAGTGTTCCGAGTACAGATCCAAGGACGAAGTTAGGGAAGCTCGTTGCGGCCATCAACACAAACCAGGTTCTTGAAGAGGCTCGTGAATGTTACGCCGAACCTTTTGATCATATCCCTAGGAATGAATTTGTAAAGATTTTGGTAATAGACGGTTGCTTTCTCATTGAGCTGTTCCGCAAGAATGCAGACAAGGCTCTTCAAAAATGTGATGACCCTGTATTCTCGATGAGTTGCATGCGCCAATTTTTATGTCATGACCTGATATTGCTAGAGAACCAAATTCCTTGGCGGGTTTTGGAGATTTTGTTTGACACTACCAGGAATCCCGAAGACCAGACTTCGCCTGACCTTAGTAGATTTGTCCTATGTTACTGCTATACTGGAAGTATCCCTCTCTCGAGGGTGCCTTCCGATGTCAATGCAGTTTTTCAAACATTTTTTCCTAGGGAACATGGGAGCAAGCATATTCTTGATCTGTTGAGGAACTCAATGGTGTTACCTTTTAGTATAACAACACAGAATCATCAAACTTTGAAATCGCTATCCTTGCCTTCAGCCACAAGACTGCGCGAGGCTGGAATCAAGTTCAAGAAGATTACATCAGTATTCACCTTAGATGTTAAATTTGAAGATGGTGTTCTCGAAATTCCGCCAATACTTATTGAAGAGACCACAGAATCTCTGTTTCGAAACCTCATCTGCTTGGAGCAGTGTCTTCCGAATTGCCCTCATATAGTTACTTCTTACGCCAAACTATTAGACAACCTCATCAACACTTCCGAAGACATGGAGATACTTTGCAAGAGTGGGATCGTTGACAACTGGTTGAGTATCGATGATGCTACGAAGCTCTTCAATCAACTCTACCACGACACTTTCGTAGAACAATTTTTCTATGCGAATCTGATTGAAGAAGTGAACGATTATTGTCAACACCGTTGGCCAAAATATCGAAGGGTGCTGAAGCGTGATTATTTCAAACACCCGTGGGCACTTGTTTCGGTCATTGCAGCCGCTATCCTCCTGCTTCTGACCTTCTTACAGACCTTGTTTACCATTATCAAGTAGCATCTCAGCTTTTGCTGGCCCATGTTCAGCAGCATGTACCATGAGCTCTATGGAAAACTAATGTAAACGTTTCTTGATTCCGACATTTCTATATTTACGATGTGTTAATTTTTAAAGAATCCAACTGTTGTCCATTTGGTGATGCGATCATTTTGCTACTTATTGTATGTTTTGTGTTTATTATATGGATAATATTCTTATTACTAAATTACTAGACAGAACACAAGACAACCTTTGCAAGCTAGCCTTGTTCTGATGATGCTTTGATTATTAACCTATCGACTTAAGACCCGATACATGATATCCAGTTGTTTTCGCAGATGAGGGAGACGATTTTAGATCTTCGCTTTAATGTATGGATATGTTAAGGTAATGCCACATCAGTTGTGGAAAGGACAAGTGGAGAGTTTGTAAGTGTGAGGGAAAGCCTCAACTCTTGAGTCAGCTTTTGGGGTTGAGAAGCTCAATACCACCCAATATTGATATCAGGGCTAAGTTAGCCAACAAATCTCAGCCTAATCAGGGAGAAACAGATCGATAGTAATCCGACTCAAGCCCAATGTGTAAAGCGGGAGATTTTGAGGTAATCCCACATTTGTTATGGATGAGGTAGGAAGACAGTTTATAAGTATGAGAGAGAACTTCATCTCTTGATCTAGTTTTTAGGATTAAGAAGGCCAATACCACCCAACAGGATACATGTCGTCCCAAGCCAAATCAAATGCTCATTTTAGACATGCGATGGCATTGGTGGAATATGGTGATAACGATTTCGGATCAAATTGGATCGTGAACAATTATTACGGACCAAATTAGGGACACTTCTTGAAAGATCTACTAATAATCGCATTATATCAATGGATCTCGCCTTTATGATGATTAAACGTATGTTCAGGTTTTTTCCTCTACGATTTCTGTTATTTGATATACTATTTCATTTTATGTCAAAACAGATCCTTTTTTAATATTTAGAAGGTTGAATGTATGTTTGGGTTTTTTCTTTAAAAGTACTTACTGTATATGACTCGTTTACATGGAATGTGAAATAAACCGATTAAATTTTCTTGGTTGCTATAATTACATATTAACCTTACAAGTTTTACTCAAATAGGACATGAAAAGATACAAGTATGTAGCTTCATGGCTTAAAGCTTGTTGCATTTACATGAATGTATAAATTGAAGATTATGATTTAAAATATGTACATTTTTTCTTTTATTTACAGGAATGTCTAATTTGATATTTATAAAGATTGCATTACCCTTTCAGCAAGAATTGGATATAAACAAAAAAAGAAAAGAAAAAATCTCTAAAAAAATTCAAACTATGCAAATCTTTTATAAAATGAAAAAAAAAAAAAAAAACCATTTTTTCTTGATATATTATAAAGAAAAAAAGGACCATAACCGATATTAGTTGGTGATAAACAAATTTAATTAGTATTGACTTGCCCAAACCAAAGTGTTGTCTTTTTTATCTATTTAATTAGTTTTTTTTTTTTCCTAAGAAACAAAAGGAATCGGTGGTATCCTCACACCACTTATCCGAGTGGTCATTGGATGAGCCCACTAATCGCATGGATGAAATGACAAGATCTTGACTCAAGATATTCAAAAACTGACAGACCTTAAATTTCAAAAGCAGGCAACTAGTGGTGGAGCCAACCTTCAACTTTAATAGGGGACATATGCTAATTTTTTTGTAAAGAATAAATGCCATCAGAAAAAAAAAAATCTACAATATTTTTCGAAAATTATTATATACAATTCTCTGATTTCTACCCTAAGATATGGAAAAATATCATTATAATAATATTTTGTATTGAACTGTTACATCTATTACAAAGATTGTTTGCTATTCTTCTTTATTTGATGTGAATTTGACCACATCTAACATTCAAATCGTTTTTCTACGTTTCATCAATTGGTAGACTCAGTGCCCGTTTGATTCGCGAGTTCATCTCCATTTCAACTCAAACTTTTTTTGTCTTTTCCCAAAAAGTTTTTGTCTTTTTCCCAAAAAGTTTTTTGTCTTTTCTAAAAATTCAAAAAAATTTACTATTACAACTAAAATATTTTAACTCAAACTAGCGAACCAAACGGGCCCTTTAGTCTCCGGAAAGATCCCGAGTACTTTTTGTGCCTAATTTTGTTTTGGCCTCAGTTGTAGAATTTGGAGTACGCTACAGAAAGTTCACGGAAGGCACCAAGTTGATGAAGGTAAAATGAAGTTTTGGCCAACTATCCCCAAAAAAAAAACAAAAAAAAACAAAAAAAAAAAAACAAAATACAAAATACAAAAAAAAAAAAAAAAACCCGAAGTGAATAGATAATGATAATGTTTAGGTCCGTAGCAAGTTGGTGTCTATATATGGTTGTTGATAAACAACTTTAATTGGCATTCTCTGAATTAAATCCCGACTTGCTCAACCAAAGTTTTCATATATATATATATATATATATATATTTATATGTATATAAGAAACAAAAGGAATCGGTAGTGTCCATCCTAGCGGTCATTAGATGATGAGCCTATTGATTGCATAAATGGGATGACAAAGATCTTGATCTTAGATTTTCAACAACTAACAGACCATATAGGCTTCAAAAGCAGGCAACCAACAGTGGAGTCAACTTTCAACTTTAGTAGGGGCGTATACTTGTTTTCTTTACAAAAAATAAATACCATAAAAAATTTTACAAAAAAATTATCACAATATTTTTCAAAAATTACCATATACAATTCTCGGAACTCTACCCTAGGATATGAAAAAAAAATAATCATCATAATAGGATTCTGAATTGAGTTTATACATCTATTATAAAGGTTGTTTGCTTTCCATTCTTCTTTATTCAACATGAATTTGACCACATCTAACATTAAAAAACGTGCACTACCATTATGGATATCCTACCATATATATAGTTTTATATATACTCCCACATATGTATGTAATAATTTCTCAAAAAAAAAAACATACTACAGTAGCTCATGAGAAAAGAGAGTAAAATAAATTATATTAAAATATATATAGAAATAAAAATTAAGCAAAAAGATAAAGTTCAATGGGAGCATATATGAAAATATTAAATCTAAGTGGATGCAAAATGAACAATTCATAAATTTTTAAGGCTTCAAACTTAATTTTTTAGAAAGTCAATGGGGGCTGCCCACCATTCAGCCCTTCATAGCTCTGTCCCTGCAGGCAACACATAATATTTCTTGTTAAAGACTAAACATTGTGTGGACCCCGACTCAAATGTGAGACTTGATAAAAACTAATTCTCTTAATAAGACATCTTTGTTACCATACTACCACCAACAATAATAATTGTCTTAGTTTTTACTTTTGGTGATCAGTAGTGTTGTCTTTTGTTACACTACTGAACATAATGTTGTTACACTACTGAACATAATGTTGCTTTAGGTTATCTCTAAAGTGAAATTAACTATTGAATGGGGAGTTAATCATGATATATAGCGTGTGAATATACCATCCTCCATACTCGTCTCTAATAGAGTGGATACCCACGGTATCTACATCCATAAATAAAAATATCATTCCTATCAAGAGCCCAAAAAAAATGATTTTATCAATAGTTCGGGGACCAAAAAAAAAAAAACCATTAAAGGTTATATTCAATAAACCGAATCTCCAATAACTGACGTCAAGCTAAAAGCACGAGCATGCGTCATGGCTTACAGCTAGTGCAATTTGCAAATAGTCAATAATTAATTTCAGTTCAAATATAAATAAACGCAACATGTTTAGTACGTAATGTAATAAAAGACGACTTTAGTTGGGCAAGTCTTTTTTTATTATTATTATATTTTTCGCAAGAAGGCCAAATGGGAATTTTTTAATAAACAGTCAAAAGAATGAGATTGGTTTTGTAGGGGGAGCTAGGAAGATTTATAATTGACCCAAACATTTTTTATTTTTGAGAATTAACTCAAACATTATTTTTCTTTATATTATTGACCTAAATATTATTTTAACCAAAAAAAAAAAAAATTTTGTTGCCTTAACTCAACTTTCTGTACAGCGCTCCAATTTCCACTGTTTCACAACCTGTCTACTTCTGAGTTCGAAATACTTCGTCTCCCTTTATTTATTTAAAATTTTTTTCCCCTTCGATAGAACACGTTCCACATGACTATATATCATTATAAATTTCTTACAAAGAGGTAATTTGAGTGCTTATATATGTTACGAGAATTAATTAATCTTCTTATTAATGGCGGAAGACACTGGAGCATTGTTTAATCATGATTAGTAGCGATTACTGCGTCAAACTTTTTCTTTTCCTTCTCCTTTTTTTTTTTTTTTTAATTATACGTTGGGGTAATAAACATATAACTGCGCTGAACGTCATTTCTCAGGAATTTATTTATATGATAGTCTATCAAATCTCTTGATAAGAGGTTTTCGTGGTCTTTCATCTCCTAAGATGCAAACCAAACTTGTTGTCTTTAGCGAGGGGGGAAAAAAAACCCAACTTCTTGTTTGCGCTCGATTTTATATCTCAAAAGATGAGTCTTATTATTCATCTTTTTTATTTTATTTTTCTGGTTTTTTTTGTAAATTTATTTAATTCGGGGAAGAGGAGCTGATTAGATATTGTTTTGAACACACTTGGGGATCCAATCACCAAAGCAAAATTAAGTACTCAAAAGTTAGCCTGGCAGTATGATCACAACACAATAACATGATTTGAAAACAACACAAATTTTACGGATTAATATTAGAGAAAAGAAAAACAAAGAGAGATGCAGGTTAATTTTGGGTCAGATCTCTAATTGACATGAAGAAATGGGTCAATTTTGAGTTAGACATGCCTAATCCGAACAAGACAAGATTCTTTAATTAAATACATTAACTTTTTATGACTTTGTTATGAACATGTAATCTTGTGACAGGCTTTCTCGTAACCTTTGTACTCTTATTTGCTTAATTTCTTGATATTATCATATTTTAACAAATCATGAAATTTTAGTTTCTTTAGGTGTAAAAAACACAAGAAAAATATATCATTTATGTGTCAATCACAGGTTCACGAGTCATCTTCAAGCCAAGTCATGTTCATGTTGCTCATAGTTTTTGAAAACCTTCATGTCACGTATTGTATTTGGATTGAGTCAAACTAAAAATACAGATGTGATTAAAATATGACATACGATACGAATTGTCAACTTCACGTAGAAGTACTTGTGACCTTTCCCGAGACCAAGTCTCCTAATTAATGAAAGGGAGGGAAAGCATTTGAAAAAATCGTAACGTTTTGCTCTGGTCAAATGCCTTCAGAGTTGGTTATATGTTATGTAATATTCCAAGAAAAGACCCTTCAAAAAAAAAAAAGTCCAATAAACGAAAATCCGCATGCCAACTAATCAGCCAGTTGGGTTTTTTTTCAATCAGCCAGTTAATAAATCATGTCGGAACAATTGACATAGTAATTAATTATTTGATTTTATTGAGCAAAAACAAGTCATTTCCTTTTATTTATTGTGCATGGAATCAAGTAATCACGTGAACAATAATATTACAAAACACAAAACGAAGCCGGAAAAATAAAATACATACCCGATAATAAATTAATTCTTTTCGATTTTTGCAACCTATGTAACAAAAAAATAAGGGAAGTATCTAGGTAAATGAACTTAGTCTACTGATGGCCAGATATATTCTCTTTAAATTACCTCGTTTGCATGCCCAGTTTCAACCCCAAATTTCAGTGACAACCTTTTCTTGCTCCTCCGTTTTGCGTTTTGGATTTTGGATTTTTTTTCCCCCTTTCTATTTTGGTGCCTTGAGCAACACTACAGACACAAAAACTCGTTTCGAACAAGCCGTGTAAGCCAGCCGGCGGAAAGATCAAGAACTTGTGTTTCTCGGTTTTTTTTTTTTTTTTCCTTAATTCATTTTAGATCGCTTCTTCCTTAATAGTAATCTTTTTTTGGTTCGTTTTATCTTTATCGTAGCTGGAAATCTTTTGCCATTACTACAGCTAACTGCGAACTGCTAAATTGGAGTGCCGAAATTGTCCAGATAAACTGTGGTGAAGAAGTTTAAGTGGTATGAATTCTTTTCTTGATTACTGGCGTTTCTAGTTACTCAAATATACTACATTTTTTTTTTTTTTTTTTTTTTGAGTAGATACACTTGTACGTTTTGTTCCTTGTTTGAAACTCGTCGTCAATGAAGGCGTCAAAAAGTTCTTTTAGTTATTATGAAAAACGAAATTATTAAAATAAAAATGTATTATTTTTTAGGAAGGTTATTACTACCTTGTATTTTATTTTTATTCAAAAAATATACTCTATAGTTTGAAATTTTACATTTTTATACCCTCATATAATTATGTTTCAAAACAGATCTGGATCTATACCTCTTTGAGTTCAACACTTTATAATTTTGAACTAAAAATACTCAAAATACCCGTAAAAAGAAACGAGTAATTGACCTAAATAGTCTCTGAACTCTTTTAAAAGTGACGGTTTAGTCACTGTTATTATTATTATTTTTTTTTGTTGAAATAATCCTAAACTTCTATTTCTTGATCATTTTAGTCATTTCCATCAAATTTTGTTAAGTTTTTAACGGAATCTTGCTGAAATGATCTTTTTGTAGTAAACAAACTAAAATACCTTCCAATCTCCTAAAAAGTCCCTCTTTCTCCCTCCCTCCCCTACAGCCTCCATCTTCTAGATCAGCCTCCATCTTCTAGATCTTTGGCTGTCACCCCCCCACCCATCAAGTTTCGATCTAAGTGCTAACCCCGTGCGAAATTATCTCCAGCCATCGCCCCCCTACCCGCCAAGTTCCGATCTGGGTGCACATCCCCCCCTTTAAAGTCGCAATTTGGTTCTTGGTCCCCCCTAAAGTCGCGATTGGGCTCATCGAATCTAAGACCAGATCGCTAACCGGGGGGGGGGGGAGAGGCGTGATACGAAGCCCAGATGGAGGTGGGGCTAAGAGCTAGCCAGTGTGGGGGGCTTGACACCCAAACGTGGGGGCCAGAAACCTAGATGGGGGGAACCAAAACTAGCTGGCATGTAACGACCCGCCTAGCACAGGCCGTTACCATACGTACATCCATACATAACGTACTTATTAATTTAGCATATTTTAGCGGAAATTTTTTGTTTTTATACAAACGTATTAACATATAAGCAATAACTAAATAAAGGTGTTTGGCGTACGCATTAAACATTACTAAAATATTGGTGTTCTATCGCGACATAAAATATTCATAAAATCAAAACGCATAGCGGACGGCATTCCCACATTTCACAGTTGCTCCGCCATGCTCCCCCATTCTTGTATCAGTGGTTGCTCATAGGTTGTTTACCTACAGCATAGACGTAAGACATAAGCTTTCGCTCAGCAAGTACAACTAAACATCCGCGACACATAAAAATAACACATAACTTAACATGACCATTTATAACATTTCATGACATAATTGCATAATGTACTTAATCATGCATGAGCCGTTTATGCTTCATTATGCTTGCTTATACTTTCATAACATGATTCGTATTTCAACTTAACTTATCTTACTTATGGGCCCATTACATAAATGTCCATACCCGGCGCGCAACTATGGAGTGGTTGGGGCGGCCAGTCCATTTCCAACTCAAACCATAGTCCAACCCGACCTCGGACGAGTGGTACGACACAGGCAAGCTCGCTTGCCATCTTACTTGCTTTTTCATGATCTCTTTCTTGATCTCGTTCTTATCTTACTTATTTGGTGAACATGCTTCATGATGTTTCACATACACAATCATTCTAACTTAACATGCCTTGAACTTAACATTTCATATGACTTAACGTAAGCATTTCTTAACCTCGCATATCTCATAGCATAGCATACGTCATATCCTATCACATGCTTCTAACATACATCAGCGTCATGGCATACATCTTAACATACATCAAAGCATACATCGACATACTTAGGCAAGCATCACAACAAAGCCTATGCTGTAGGCGGAGTTGTGCTTACCTTGATTACTATGTCTGAGATATGGCTGCTTCCGTCTAGGGTGCAAATGCAGGTTATCCCCTGCTATATTAAAGGATATAGGTAAGAGACCTTGATATTATAGGATGTTGGTAACTTAACCAACATGACATACAAAGTCCTAGTTATATGTCTCCTTCATAACTCATAATAGCTTATAGGGTTACTACAAGTAACCCTAGGGTTTAAATGTTAACAGCTTTGGATCATAACCTATTAGGTCACCTTTGGATCATAACCTTACGTGCTAAGCCGTGCATACATGCTTAGCGCTAGATCATTATCCAACTCTTGGACTTTATCATAACCCATAACCTACTAAGTTATTATTGGTTACCTTAGGTCTTACCATCTTGATACAATATTGGGTAACCCTTGGTCTTATTAATTTGATACCATGTTGGGTTACATTGGACAACCCTTAGTCTTACTAACCTTGGTATCACGTTAGGTTACATTGGGTAACCCTTGGTGTGACCTATCCTAGGTTATCTTAAGTTAACCCCTATTGGGTTACTAAGGTCCAATTATGTGGTAACCTATTAGGTGACTATTGGTAACCCTGGGCTTTGGACCCAGTGCTATAGTTCGGGTGTACTACTTGGTTATTGGTGGTAATCTTTTTGCTTACCCCAATTTTAAGAAAACCTAAGTCTATAATTCCACTTGTTTTCTTTAGAAAATAGGAGTGTTTTACCACCCTTTTTACAAAAATCCTCTTTATTTTTCTTATAAAAATTTGGGTTTTCTTGACAAAATATTTGAAAATGTTATTAAGGGTTGGAACTACCTTTGGAACAGTTCCTGTAGTCAAATTATCAGTTTTGGTACAAAAATATCAAATCCTTACATTATTCTGGAAAATACTGTACAGGAATCTCACTGTTTCCTGCGCAGTTTTTGCAATTATACTTTAAAATCTAGGCAGAATTTGAAAAAGTTATCTTCATAAAACTTTTAGATCTCGAAAAATTCTAGAACTTTCGTTATTTTATGAAAAACCCAATTCTGACTCTAACCCTTTCGTTTTCCCCTTGGAATACAACACGATGTGCATAGAGGTCTGGGCACGTCACCCTCGGATTTTCATGAAAACGGAGGCCATTGGAGCCTCATTTTGGAAAACTGTCCAGGTTGGCCCCTAGGAAAAACTGTTCTGAACAATTTTCATGTTTTGAGTTTATTCAAATTCGGCTTCTAAAGACCTCAAAATCCATTTTTCAGGAAACTGGTCAGGATTTACCCGAACCTGGCAGTTTTTCGGTTTTAAATTCATTTTACGTCCTAAACGTGTAATCTAACTTAACCAAACACGCGGAAGCCTAGTTTACAATCATTGCAGCGCTTTCTAACATAAATTTTCTTTAAACACATTTTCTAACATCACCATGCAAGCCCTAATTGACATTGGATCAATTAAGTTGCATGATTTAGGTTGCACAACACATATCCAACATACTAATTAAATTCTAGCAATCTAGCATAAAATTTTCATCCACAAACATTAGGGCAGGTTGGGGACATATAACAAACTAGCATTTAGCATGCAAATTAGGAAAATTAAAGCAAGCATGCACATAAAAATCAAACCACTCTTAGTTCTAGCTTAAGCACAAACCCTAAGTTCCTAATTTTGGGTACAAAATAAATTGAGCTTATGCTCTTACAATTTCAACTTGAAATACATGTAAATTTCAAATTGAAAGCTTAATTGAAAGAGATGAAGGTCTAGAAAGGTTTACCTTGATTTAAATCACAAGTTGGAGCTAGGGTTTGGTTCACCAAAAATTCCCCCTTAGACCACCCTATGGCCGGTTGTTGGCTACTCCAAATGGGCACCAAATTGTGTTGGTTGCTTGGTGTAAACTTGCACCAAAACCATGCACAAGTAACCTTAGATTTCTCACTCCCTCACTCCCCCTTTACAGCCGGTTATTGGCTCTAAATTGGTGTACAAAATTTGCCCAAAAATTTGTTTAAAAAGGCCAAGAGAAACCGAACACTATGGGCAACAAAACCCCTAAGTTTTCCCAAATTTTTCTTCACTCAAACTCACACTTGGATTTGTAGATTTTTGGAGGGGAGAATTGGGCAGAATTTGGTTGCTTTTCTTCAATTTTTTCAGCCAAAAACCGACTGCCATGGGGGGCTATTTATAGGTGAAGTTTTGGGATTGTTTTGGAATTATTTTTGGTTCACCTTTTTATTAAAACCCCATTAGTTAAACTTAATTAAATTTTGGCCCCAAAATGGCCGGCCAACAAGGAATGAGCTGTCAAGATTTTCAAAGTTTTTAATCATTTTTCTTTAATTAAAAAGCTTAATGAGGTCATAATTCCAAACTAGGTGACATAAGCCTATTTAAGGCTTTGTTTGGCTTTTTCCTTAAAAAGCAGTCCACTTTTAAGCCAACACAGATATTTTTGGTATTGTACTCAGTAATACACCATACTGTGGCATAGCATAACAGTCCAAAATTTATCTATGTGAAAATGGACAATACGAAAAATTTTCTTTTTTCTTAAAACTTTTTGGCCCAAAAATTCTTATCTATTGTGCTTGATTTTTCTATGGTGATTTTATTTCTCATTTACATTTTTATGTCCATAATTTTGGTTCTTGCAGTATATTTTCCATATCACTCATCATATGTCTGCGTGGTCAACCCTTTGACCACCTTTAGTCAACCTTTGACTTCCTTGACCAATTTTGACCTCCTTGGTCAACTTTAACTCCTTTGGTCAAATTTTGACTTTCTTTGACTTTTTCAGTCAACTTTGACTTTCTTGGTCAAACTTCGACCAATCATAAAATCATATATTTTCTTCCCCTTTTTACTCAAAAAGGTCATTTGCTTATCTAAACAATTCATGATTGAGTCTTATAAAGTCAATAAAAACTTATAAAATTACTCAAAAATCCTAATCAGGATTTTGCATAAATACCTTCATGGTTCAACTTGAAATTCTCACAAGAAATTGTATCGAAGAAAAATTTAGTTATTATATGGCACCGGGGGGGTACAATGACCAAATCTAATTTGGATAGGAAATTACCTATTTGACCTTGAAAAAACATGCAACATGCTTCTCATGAGACCAATCTGTTAGTTTTTTGACGGAAATAACTGGAATTGCCAGGAAATAAGAGTTTAGGGTTATCTTGGCTAAAAAAAAAAAAAAAAGGGACCAAACCGTCACCTTCAAAAGAATTTCAGGACTACTTAGACCAATTACCCAAAAGAAAAACTAAATTTTAAATTATTCACGTTTTATACTATATATTCTTGCTTTTATCCAAAAAAATATATCTTACATTTTCAAATCATGTATTTTTATGTCATTCTATTATATACTTCAAAGGTGGCATTTGGGTGCTATAATTTCTTTTATTTTTTTTATCTGCCTAAATAGGTAACAATTTGCTTAATATATATGTGTATTGGGCTAGTTAACTTATTCTTTTCTTTTTTTTTTTTTTGATTGGTTAGAGAATATCATATAATCAACACAATGGCAGAGGTTAGAGGAGATCATATTACAATTGAAGTTGATGCTCTGGCAAATGGATTGGAGAATAAGATGAGATCTACAAACTTGAACATCTCACGTAGATGCTGCATCTTCAAAGTTCCAAACATATTGAGAAGGCACAATCCGAAAGCTTATGCACCTAACGGATTTTCCATAGGGCCCTATCATCATAGAAAGAAACACGTCAAGGCCACACAAAAAATCAAGTTGAAGTATTTGCACGATCTCATGTCTGGTTTTGAAGATCCGAAGGCGAAGTTAAGGACTCTCATTGAAGCCATTAGCGAGGTTCAGCAAGAGGCTCGTGATTGTTACGCCGATCCTATTGATCATATCAGTAAGGATGAGTTTATAAACATTTTGGTGCTTGATGGTTGCTTTCTCATCGAGCTATTCCGCAAGAATGCAGATGACAAGCGTCAAAAAATTGATGACCCTGTATTTAAGATGAGTTGCATGAGCCAATTTTTATGCCATGACTTGATATTGCTTGAGAATCAAAGCCCTTGGATGGTATTGGAGATTTTGTTTGCGATTACCAGGAAGCCCGAAGACCGACAACTTCTAACCTAAGTTTATTGGTCCTATGTTACTGCTATATTGCAAGCATCACTATCTCGAAGTTTCCTTCCCACATTAACGCAGTTATTGAACCATTTCTTTCAAGGGAACATGGGAGCAAGCATATTCTTGATCTGTTCAGGAACTCCATGGTGTTATATTCTAGTATTACGAAAGTAAAAGATGGTGAAGGGATATCCATGCCTTCAGCTACAAGACTGAGGGAGGCTGGGATCAAGTTCAAGGAGGGTACATCAGCATCCGTCTTTGATATTAAATTTGATCACGGTGTCCTTGAAATTCCGCCACTATCCGTTCAAGAAACCACCGAATCTCTGTTTCGAAACCTCATCTGCTTCGAGCAGTGTCTTCCGAATTGCACTCATATAGTTACTTCTTACGCCATACTACTAGACAACCTCATTAACACTACCGATGACATGGAGATATTTTGCAAAAGGGGGATCATTAAAAACTGGTTGAATATCGATGATGCTATAGGATTCTTTAACCAACTCTACGATGACACTTTTGTACAACAATTTTACTATGCAGATCTCGCTGCGAAAGTGAATGAATATCGCCGACACAGTTGGCCAAGACATAGAGCAGAATTCATGCGTAAGAATTACAACGGCCCATGGGCACTTGTTTCAGTCGTTGCTGTAATATCTAAATTTTTTTTATGTTACTGTTTCCTTTTTAAAGGAATTAAATGTATGCCGTGAAAGCATTTACGAAAAAGCTTGATTTAAAGCTTTATTATATGTTATGAGTTCTTATGGCTTTATAAGACTCAAAGATGATTGCTTAGATAAGCAAGTAGCCTTTTCGAATGAAAAATGATGAAAATTTCATGATTTTAGGTCGGTCAAAAGTTTGACCGAAAAAGTCAACTTTGACAGAGAAAGTCAAAGTTTGACCAAAATGGTCAAAGTGACGACTGTGTAATTTTGTGACAAGCAGTATAGAAAAAATACTGCGAAAACCCATTTTTCGGGTAAGATAGCATAAATGAGAACTAAAACCGCTATAGAAAAATCAAGTATACTAAGTTAGGGTAAAGGGCAAAAGGGCTTGAAGAAACAAAGAAAAAATTTTACAGTCTATTTTTACACAGATAAATTTTTGACTGCAGTATAAAATAACAGTACTGTGTATTAGTAAACACAGTATTGGATTTATCTGTGTTAGTTTAAAATTAGACTGCTTTTTGGAAAAGTGTCAAACAAGGCCTTATATTTATGACATCATCCATTTTTGAATTATGATATCATAATTCTTTGAACCAAGCATTGAAAGACAAGTGTCTTGTTCTAAAATTTTCTAGCTCTTCCATGGCCGGCCACCTAGCATGCCAAATGTGCAATTTTTTGACTTTTCAAGGACTTTTTTTTAGCAATTTTCAAAACTTTCCTTCACCTATAAATAGGGGTGTAGGGTTGTTCATTTTTATTGGAAAATCTAGCTAAATTTTGGCAAAATTTCTCTAAAAAAAAACCGAGTGTAATTAAGAGAGAGTGAGGAAAGAAAATCAAAATTTTTCCAAGGGGGATTCTAGGTTAGTGTTCGGTTTGCTCAAGAAACCAAGAGGAAGGTTGGAAAATTTTTTTAGTGCCCTTTTGGGTAAGGAGGCTGACTGTTTGGGAGAGAAGAAAGACAAGAGAAAATCAAAAATTTCTAAAGGGGAGAACCATAGGGTATTTGGTTTTAAGCAAGAAACCAAGAACAAGCTTGAAAAGAAGTTTTTGTGCCATTTTGGGGTAGTGCAGCCGTCGGTTTTGAAAAGAAAAAGGAAGGGGAAAAACTGAAATTTTTTTTAGTGAAAAGTGCTTGGTGTGGCCAGGACTTGGTGGAGGGTCAACCTAGAGGCCAAAAGAAAATTTTTGGTGCCATATTGTGTGTGAGGCCGGTTTTAGGAGCTAGGGAGAAATGAGGAATTTTTGGTGCCAAAACCTAGCCCAAACCTTTGCTTGAATCAAGGTATTTTCTTAAACCCTAACCCTTTTCAATCAAGTTTTCAGTTCGGAATTTAAATTGTATTTCAAGTTAAGGGTTATATGAGCATAAGCTCAAAATTTTATTTTCTTGCCTTAAGTTAGCTTATGGTACTTGATTAGGTTTTAAGGGTGGTTTGGTTCAATTATGTTGATTAATTATGCTTATGATTGGTTGAATGCTAGGAATTGCATGCTAGATTGCTTGATGAGTTATATGTCCCCTAAATATATTCAAGTATGTGCTAGAATGATTGTATGGATTGCTAGAATTAAGTTTTGGTATGGAATGGTATGAATGGTTTGATTGTATGCAAACTTAGAACCATGCGACCCTAGGTTAGGTAATCGGTTTAGGGGCTGCATGGACATGTTGGGTTGGCATGAATAGAAAAGTGGGACGTTAGAAAGCAATGCATGTTTGCTGTTTAGGCTCCCGATGTTTAGTTGAGTTAGATTTCACGAAATAAGACGTAAACCGGACTTAAGAACCGAAACTGCCAGTTCGGATTCAAAACTGGTCAGTTTCTGAAAAGTGAAATTTGAGGGCCGAATTGGGAAAAACGTAAAACATGGAAGTTGTAGAAAAATGTTTTTCCTAGGGGGATGCATGGATCGTTTCTCAAAATGAGACTCCAATGGTCTCGGTTTTTAGCAAAAACCGAGCCTGGCCGTGCCCAGTATTTTCTCACGACCAGGTGACTTCAACACAGAATAAGGTTGCATTAACGTCTAAATTAGATTTTTCTTAAAACACGAAAGTTTTAGAATTTTTCAAGAGTTAAAACTTTCGTGAAGACAACATTTTTTAATTCAATTCGGATTTTTAAATACAAACTGATTTTTAAAAATTGTGTAGGAAACAAGGAATTCCTGCACAGGATTTTCTGAAACCAATTCAAGAAAACTGTATTTTTCTTCAAAAACACTGTTTCGACTGAGAAAACTGTTCCAAAGGCAGTTTTCAGCCCTCAAACATTTCATAAAATCATATTTCAAGAATCAAGAATTTTTATAAGAAATTAAAGAAGTTTTGGGCTTAATTGCCAAACTTTTCAAAGATAAAGAAAACAAGATGTTCAAGCCAAAGTTTTGTAAGACGATCAACGACGGATGGTAATCGGGAAAATATACCCAAGTTACTAGGCTTAGCCCTAAAGCCCAATGTTAACTCATAGAGGGTTAATTTTAGTAAACCTAGAGGTTAACTTTGGTTAACCTAGTATGATCTATACTGGTAATCTAATGGGTTACCCAATATAACCCATTAGGTTATGGATTATAAAGTTTAGATATGAGTCCAAGGTTAGGAGATGACCTAACCCTATAAGTTTGTATGTGGGTTTAGCACATAAGATTATCCAACGTAACCTACTAAGTTATGATTGGCGTTAATAAGGTTATTTATTGTAACCCAATGGGATAAGGTTACTTAGTGTAACCAGACATAATATGGTTTATGATTTAGGGGGACATATAACCAAAGTATTGCATGAATGTTGGTTGAAAACCAACATAGTATGGCCAAGATTAGAGACCTTACCTATGTCCTTCGTTTAAGCAGGAAGTACCCTGCAGCTGTACCCCGAAGTGGAGCAGCAACAACTCGGACATAGTAGATGAAGTAAGTACAACGCCGCCTACAGCATAAGCTATTAGTTGTATACTTACCTAGGTATGACTGATGTGTTATGTGCTATGTGCTATACGCCTATGTTGGTTGCCATGTTATATGCAATATGATATGCTTATGTCATGAGGTATGCTAAGTAAGAAATGCATGTTAAGTTAAGAATGTGGTATGATTATGAAGTAAGAATAGGTGGCATCACGATGCATGCTCACTCATTCTAATAAGAATAACGAGTTCAAGAATGACACGATGAAAGAAAGAAAGAAGGCAACAAGTTGCCTAGGCGACAAGTCGCCTGTGTCGTACTACCCGTCCGAGGTCGGGTTGGACTATGGTTTGAGTTGGACTTGGACTGGCAGCCCCAACCACTCCATAGTTGCGCGCCGGGTACGGACACTCATGTTAAGGGTCCCTAAGTAAGATAGGAAATGAAAGTAAGCTAAGATTGAATAAGAAAGCATAATATGAACATAATTGGTTCATGCATACATTATGCAATGATGTACTAAGTATGGAATGAATTGCTATGTTATGATAAGGTTAAATTAAGATGTATGTTAGGTTGTATGTCGCGGTATAGGAGTTGTACTTGCTAAGCGAAAGCTCATTGTCTTAAGTTTATGCTGTAGGTAAGCAACCTGCCAGCAATTGATGATACAAGATGGAGGAGCGTGGTCGGGCACTGTGAAACGTGGGGAATGGAAGCCGCTACGCGTTTTGAATTAATATGTATATTATGGAATGTGTAAACAACCGCTACTTACTTATTGCTAAGGCTTGTACACATTAATATTACTATATGTTCGTTCTTATACAATACTATTCGTTAGCACGCACCGTATAAAAAAAAAAATTTCCGCTGTTTTCACTCTAATAAGTAAGGACGATTTCATATAAGCATGTATGTATGTAAGTATGGTAACGGCCTGTGCTAGGCGGGTCGTTACAATTACTGCTACGATCCTCGTGGTTCTCACCTTCCTTCAAACCTTGTTTACCATAATTAAGTAGCATCTCAGCTTTCAAGCCTATATTCAGCAGCATGTACCATGTGTTCTATATGTGGAGTTTTATTGCAACCGTTTTCCCTTCGATTTTGCATTTTTTTTTTTAATTATACTGTTGGACATTTTGGGTCGTCCATAATGGTGCATGATGCAATAGTCAATATGTGATTTTATTTGGAATAAAATCAAATAAGGAAAATCTGAATTTGACATATTGTTACTGATTGAATAAATCATGATATTTACTCTCGGTCAATTTATGTGCTTAATATTTTTCATACCTGGCTAGATATACTTCCACTCTTCGTCATAGAAGTGCTTATATATAGGTACATAGGTCAGACGAATTTGAGGTTGAACTTCGCGTAACATGAAATCACCATAAGGCCATCTCCTCTCTCTTTATATCTCTCTCCTATAGTCTTCCATAGGGTTCTTGAGTTATCGATTTTAGTGGTTGTTTGCTTTTACACCTTTGTAATAACCACTCATACCGTGAGTAATCGAGGATCTGATGATCATTGTTCACGGTGGATTGTACTTTGGAAGACGTAAATTGTGTTCATGATTATGGAGAATCTTAATGAATCCTAAAAAGGTGTAGACAGTGAATCAGACTTATAACCGTTAGAGACGTTGCTGCACGTGTACTGGGTCCCTCCCCCCCCCCCCCCCCCCCCCCCCCCCCCCAAATTAGGATATGTTATTTCTAAAGAATGCAACTGTCGTCTGTTTACTGATATTATAGATTTGTAGTGATCATCTCTTATGTGTTTTTGTAGATGATGCTTTGATTAAGTTATTGGAGTAAGACCATAAAGCAAAGAGAATAAAGATAAAAGAATAGAAGGAACTACTAGAGAAGTAGAAATGGATCCAAAGGAAAGAAACCTAATAGGAAAAGTGAATAATAAGAATTCAAGAAAAAGAAATATTGTCAAAAAAAAAAATCAAGAAAAACAAAACCCGTAGAATCAAAAAAATTTTTTTTTAACTAATCAACTCTGAAAATAAACATAGCATCATGTGTCCTATTCATATGACATCAAAAAAGATAGACATAAGGGGATAAAGGCGTTGAATCTCCTAAATAAGTCAAATTTTATTTGTCTTTTAACTTTTTAAAATGTCTCAAAACGGGTCGTATTTATTATAAGTTAGACCAAATTAAACCTTGTCTCTGGCCAATAAAAATGTCAATAAAAAATTGACACAATAAAGAAGTTATGCCTTTTTCCGTTGAGATTTTATCAGTCTAATGGATAAAAAGGCTTAATTTTGGACTATTCAATAGACCAGAAGCTTGTTTTGAAACGTTTTAAAAATCAAGAACTAAAAATTATGATTTTACTAATAATTCAGGGACTAAAAAATTTAACCATAAGAATTCAAAGAATTATTCGGAAGAAAAGAAAAAAGAAAAAAATGGAAGAACACAAGTGGTACGGATTCACAAAATTACGTGGATAGGAACTAAAAAAAAGAGATATCGAAGTAGTTCTGATAATTCAAAGTTATATCCAGTAAACTGAATCTTCAATAAGTACTGATGTCAAATTAAACCACTGAGTGTGATAGTCTAGCAGTAAAGGATGTTACCCTGGTGAGTCAGTAGTCAAAGATTTGAGTGCTGAAAGGTTTTTTTGGGGTCTTGAAGACTTATTTTCTGTCAACTTAGTATTCAATAGAGTGCCTGAGGTCATGCACTTAAGTATCTTTACTGTTAACACATTCTGCAGGGTTAGGGCGAAGCGCTCCTCTTCAAGGGATTGAGTCCGCCTGTAAAACTTTCAATGAACATTCTTGTTAGCGTCTATAGAATTCCTTTAATAATGCAGGAAAATATATTAACTTTGATTGCCCCCTTCTTAAATTTTTTTCTTGAGCACAAAAAAAAAAAAAGGATAAAAAAAAGACGTCAAACTAAAGATACAAGCATGCTTATAAATATATATATATATATATATATATATTGTCGTCATGGCTTAAAGCCAATTAATTGCAATTTCCAAATAGTCAATACTTTATTTCACTTCAAAGATAAATTAACACGCCAACACGTTTCGTACGCAGTTTAATTAAAGACAAAACTTTAATTTCTTTTAATTAACACGCCAACACGTTTCGTACGAAGTAGGAATTTTGCAATAATGAACTTAAACGAATGAAATTGGTTTTGTAGGGGAGCTAGGAAGATGAATTGAGCTAGCTGGCTTTGAATGGAATATGCTTTTTTATTTTTTATAATTGACCTAAATGTGTTTTTTATTTTTGATAATTGACCCAAACATTTTTTATTTCCTTTATAGTTTATCTGAACATTCTTTATTTTTTATGATTGACCTAAACATTTTTTTTTAACCAGAAAGCCAAAAAATATATAAACAAAAAAAAAATAGTGTCATTTCAACTTTCTGTAGAGCGCTCGAAGTTCCACTGTTTCGCATGCAACTTGTCCACTTCGAAGTTTGAAAAACTCTCCCTTGTTTGGATAACATATCCAATTTTAATAATGGGAAAATTTTTATAAAAGAGTGTTTTTTTCAATTTTTTTTTAATCATTCTCTCACTTTGAAAAGAAAAACTATTTCATTTTTAAATTTATTTTGTATAGTATCTTTTTCAAAAAAGAAAATGAAAATTTTTAAAATATTCTCACAATACACAATTTTCTGCACCATTTTTTTCTCATTTCAAACAACTATTTGTTTTCAAGAAGAAAATTTTTTAAATATCCAAACACCATCTTATTTTCAAAATGAAAAACTTTCTCATTTAATACAAAAAAATTTTTCTCTCTAAAAATGGATATGTGATCCAAATAGAGTCTCCCTTTGGTTTTTTTTTTTTTTTTTTTTTTTTCATCAATAGAACTCCTTCTACATGGCTATCCTAACTTTCTTACACGGTGGTAATTTGAGTACTTACATATGTTATGAGAAATTAATTAATCTTCTGATTAATCGCGGAAGATACTAAAGCATTGTTGTTAATCATGATCAGTAGCGATTACTGCATCAAATACATACACACATATATATAAACATATATATATTTATGCTATGGCAATAAACATTAGTGCGCGCCGAACGTCATTTTTTAAGGATTTATTTACAATATGACAGTTGTTTTGTGAATTTATATCAAAAGATTTAATAAGAGCTTTCTCTGATCCTTCATGTCTAAAGCATTAAATCCTAACTTGCTGTTTGCACTCGATTTTAAATATGAAAAGATAAATCTTTTTTTATTTTTCTGAATTTTTTGCAACTTTATTTAATTTGGGAAAGAAGAGCTAATTAGATATCGCGTTGAACACACTTGGGATTAAGATCCAGTCACCAAATCAAAATTAGGCACTCAAAAGTTAGACTGGTATTATAATCACAACACAATAACATGATTTGGTGAAAAAAAAAAAAAAAAAAACAAGGATTTAATGGGTCAGTTTTAGATCGACATGCAATTGACACTAAAGAAATGTGTCAATTTTGAGTTAGAGAAGCCTAACCCCGACCATGACATGAGATTTTCTAAATATTTTAACTTTTATGACTTTGTAATGAATGTGTAATCCTATGATAGGCTTTCTCGTAACCTTGTATAGATTTTCTTAATTTTGATAAATATTATCATATTTTAACAAGTTATGAAATTTTAGATTTTTTTAGGTGTGAAAAAGCAAAAGAAAAATCGTTATTTTCGTATCAATCACAGGTTCACAAGTCATTTTCAAGTCGTGTCGTGTCCGTGATAGTTTTCGAAGATTATTTTTGTATCATGTGTCAGATTGAGTTAAAATTAAAATACTCGTGATTAAAAGACGACATAAGAAACCGAGTCTACTAATTGATGAGAGGGTGGGAAACCAATTGATAAATTCATAGCGTTTTGCTCTGATCAAATGCCTTTAGAGTTGGTTATATGTAATGGTATATGACAATAATATTACAAAGGAAAAGTAAAATATACCTGATAAATTATTTCTTTCTAGATTTTTCCAACAAATAATTAAAAAAAAAAAAAAAAAAAAAGGAGAGTAGCTTAGGTAAATGAACGTAGTCAACTGATGGCCAGATATCTCTTTAAATTACCTCGCATGCATGCCTACTCTCAACCCCAAATTTCAGTGACAACCCTTTCTTGCTCCTCCGTTGTGGATTTTGGATTTTGGTGTCTGGGGCCAAACTACAGACACGAAAACTCGTTTCGATCTTGTCGCGTAAGCCAGCCGGCGGTAAAGAACAAGAACTTGTGTTTCTCGATTAGTTTTTTTATAATTCATTTTAGATGAACTTCTTTCTTAATAGTAATCTTATTTTGGTTCGTTTTTTATTTTTATCGTAGTTGGCAAAAGATTTATTTTGATTTTTTTTAACAGAATTTCGAATTTTATATTTTTAACCTCCAAACAGTTTATTTTCAATCAAATAAACAATTTTAAGGATTCGTTTGGTATTTGAGTTGAGTTTGAAATGAGATAAAATTTTTAAGTTTGAGTTAAGTTGATCTTTTAAAAAATAGTTATAAATTTTATTAACTATTCAGAAAAAAATAAAAATTGAGATGAAAAATTTAAGTTGAGTTTAAATTAAATTCACCAAATATAGACTAAAACTCAATTCAATTCTAATTAAAATAATTTCAAACTTTAATTTAAACCGGCCAATCAAATGGCCTATAAGGTTCCAGGGAGGAAAATCTGCGTGCCAACTCAACCATTGAATAATTTTGTCTGCAAAATAGTAATTTCGATTTTATTCAACAAAAACTAGTCATTTCCTTATAATAATAATTCTGGGTGGAAACAAGTAATCACGTGGACGGTAATATTATCACAACACGCAAAACGACGCCGGAAAAATGAGAATATCTGCGTGAGAAATTACTTCTTTTTAGATTTTTCCACCACCAAAAAAAAAAAAAAAAAGAAAAGAAAAGAAAGAAGAATGGGGTACCTTGGTAAATGAACTTGAAGTCAGCTAATGTCTCTCTCTTAAATTATACCTCGTACGGCCAATGATCTCCTAACAAAATTTCATTGACAAACCTTTCTTTACTCTGATCTAACACTATATATAAAGTAAATCAGAAAACTCGTTTTGCTTAAGTCAATTTATAAGTCTTATATTTTTTTAATTAAATTAATACGGATAGACATATAATTCAAATATCATTTGTAAAAAAAATAAAAATAAAAAATAGAAAATAGCGACAGCTAACAACAGCGAACGGCCTTCCCTTTTCTCTCTCCGTCTGCTTTTCAAAAAGCAGTGCCAAGACCCATATTTTCCACATTGTCTCTCTCTACAAAAACTCTTTTTCTCTCCCTAGAATTGTAAGAGCAACAACAAACTTGATCGATTTTTTGGACAAGCAACAAATATTAGTGGATAGTTCTGCATCTGATCCAAGAATCTCTTGAAGCTCATTCTCCATTTCGGTAACTACTTTTTCTTTTGATTTGTTTTTGTTTTTGTTTTTGTTTTTGTTTTTGGGGATCTGTAAGTCCAAGTCTCCCAAAGTAAGCAGAGAGAGAGAAAATAAAGTGTGATGGAAGAGAAAATGGTTCAAGTAAAATAAGTAAAAGGTCAGCGTTTGAAGAAATACATAAAATAGAGGATGCCAAAAGATTTTGAACAGGTGAAGCAGTAGAGAAAAGTTATTCTAGTATGGCATATCAGCCAAAACATTACTTTACTACAAAGGATTTATAATAGATAAAACCTCTCAAAACCCAGAATACAAAAAAATAAAAATAAAAAAAAACCCCAAAAATTATGAAAACAATTACCTTTCTTGACTAGCAATATCTCAAATCTGAGCCTTGATGAGCAAAGGAGTCGAGGACCAAAGCTAGAGAAAGAGAGAGAGTGGGACAGGAATAGAGCGAGAGGAGGAGCTGAAGATGAAGAAACAGAAAGAAAGAGAAACAAAGAGAGTGAGAGAGAGAGAGAGATAGGGTGGTAAGAGGAACAAAGCGAAACGAAATTTTGCAGAACGAAGAGAGTGAGGAAATTTTCAGAGAGTGAAAGAGTGAGAGAAACGGAAGAGATAATGGCGGAAAGAAAAAGAGGGTGAGAGAGAGAGATATAGCAGTATAGCAACGCTGAAGAGAGAAATTCAGAAAATCCAAAACCGAGAAACTGTGAGAGAGAGAGAGAGAGAATACTGTTGAAGCATTTTTCGCCCCAAATTTTTTTCATTTATATCTATATCTCTATATAGAAAGAAAAAAAAATACTGTTGAAGCATTTTTTTTATAAATAATTTAGTCGTTTTTTTGTATTGATTAATTTTTTTCGTTGCAGTCTTTTTATCTTTTTTTTTTTTTTTTTAATCTCTCTCTCTCTTTTCTTTTTGGTCCTTGTTATTTTTTCTTTTTAAATTTCGTGGGTTTACTTTTTTGACTTATCGTTTTAATTTTTTCTTATGTATACAAATTTTCTCAAATATATTTAACATGCAAGTTGAAAAAAAAGCTACTGTAATTGTCCAAAATGAAAACTTTTTTTTTTCCAGTCATTTTTAGTTTTCTTTTTTTTTGGCCCATTTTTTGTTTTTTTCATTTTAGTCCTTTTTTGTTTTGTTTTTTTTTTCGACCTAATTTTTTTAATTTTTTAATTTTTGTCATTTTATATTTTTGATATTTTTCATGCTTTTTTTTTTTTAAGTCTTAGAAACTTTGTTGAATTTTTTTTAAATTTCTTGTGTCTATTTTATATGTATATATTTTTTCTTATTTAGATAAATTTTTTTAAATATATCTAACATGCTCGTAACACATAGAAAGTTGAAAAAAAAAAAAAAAACTACTGTAATTGTCCAAAATGAAAACTTTTTTTTAGTCATTCAGTTTTCTTGCTCTTTTTTTTTTTTCTTTTCTTTTGGTCCATTTTTTATTTTTGTCATTTTACTTCTTTTTTGTTTCCTTATTTTTTCTTTAGGCCTAATTTTTTATTTTTTTTATTTCTGTCCTTTTATCTTTTTGATATTTTTCATGCTTTTTTTTTTTTAAGTTTTAGGAACTTTGTTGGTTTTTTTATTTCTTGTATTTATTTTGTATGTATATGTTTTTTTCTATTTAGATAATTTTTTAAATATGTCCAATTATATGCATTATACGTGCCTTTAAATTATTATATTGTATAGATTTTCTTCAAGCCGAAAAATAATAATAATAATAATAATAATAATAATAATTATTATTATTATTATTATTATTATTTTCTCTTTCGTTGGAAAGGGCCACTAGCTGACTGCGCACCAGTCAATTGGAGTACTGAACTTGTCCACACAAACCGCGTTGAAGAAATTATAGTGGTATGGATTCTCATGTTGACTCCCTTTGCAGTTTCTCAAATTATTACTCTTTTTTTTTTATTCCTACTTTTTCCCCCCTTCTTTATGGAACCATGGTTTTAGACTTGAGAAACGTCATCACGTATTTGGTTTAGCAGTACTAATGGAATATGTTCATTACACACACGCATAATGGCGAAAGAGAACAACTAAAATCAGAAAATTCTCAAATAAGTTGGAATTTACTAGCAACTCTTTTCCACTCTAAACTCCACATTCGTATTATGAATAAAAAACAAAAATTATATAAATGTCAGAAAATAAAATAAACAATAACCATCCATAAATAATAACCATTCGTAAGAGAAACTACCCGAACAATCAACCGATGTAATCAAGCATAATAATCAGACATCATAAGAAATAGTTGAAATCATGTCTTTAAAAACCATATTCTAAAATAGACCACGTTAAAAACCTTTTTTGTAAAACATAATGGTAAAAATCAAGAAAGGGAAAAAATAGTGTATGATGCTTGTCTTGCAATCAAACAACAGAAACAAACACCAACTAAAGATACATCCCAACCTTAAAACAATAATAAGTAGAGGAACCATATTTCTCCTAACCAAAAGAAAATGTAAAAGCCAGAGTCTCCGTCCACAATTATGGAAAAAATAAAATTTAGGTGGCGTATCAGAAGATCACAAAATTTTATTTAAAGAACTTCAAGAATCAAACTCATATTGCTATACATAAAACATAATATATTAATGCATGATTATCGTACCTCTTAAAGAACAAAACTGCATTTCTGACAGAGCAGAGCTTTCCTTCATAATCGTACCAAAACTAACTGAAATTTTTTGATATTCTCCACACATCGAGCACTGAATCGATGTGTGTGTGAACACTTTTTTAATGTTATTTCATTTAAATCGTTTGTCACATTTTCCTTCACACAATGAGATCATTAAAAATTATTAATTGCTAAAGATGACCAATTAATTATTCTATCAAATTTCCCAAAAGCCTTCAGCTTTGTCTCTTGTGATCTGAGTCCAAATAGCACACTAAGAGGTCTATTTGTAGCAGTAGTTAGAAGTCCTAACTTAGATAATTTTAATAAATGACCCGTGAATTATGAACATTGTCTTATGTTAGACCTTGGCTTTTGATTTTAAACACCGCATTCTCCTGAACTTTTGTATTGTTACATCAACAACCTCTCTTTCAATATTCAGTAAAAAGTTAGAGAAAATTAAACATATTTTGATTACACGAGCTTTATTTATTAATAAAGTCATAGCTAAACATTTTTGAAGAGAAATTGTATCTCATCAAAGATGTTTTAAAAGTAAACTGTACTATTTAAAAAAAAAAAAAAACGTATAGTGTGTTATCAGAGATATTTTGGATGTACAGTTTCTCTTTAAAAAAGTGTTTCAGTTTTTAACATAATATTGAAATGGGGGCTGTTTTTAAAATAATAGAAATGCTTGGGATAGTGTGACATGTAAAATTAAAAGTCAGGGACCAATATAAGATTGATGTATAATTCATGGGTGGGTCATTTGTGAAAATAATCCTTACATCTTAATTTCTATTTTGAAAATCTTACCACAAAGTTTTAGTTTTAAATAAATAATACAACTAGGATGATTATCTATTTAAAACACTCATTATTAATCAAATATATTTTACAGAATCAATTCTTATCTTTTCAGATAATAAATTCATGAGCCAAAAATATCATACAAATCTGTGTCTATGTGGATGCAAACGAACCAGTCAACAAAACATGCCCAACCAGTAGACTGGACAAGGCCTAATTGCACATATCTATGTTATCGTTCGACATACATTTTTATTTGATAAAAAGCTCGATATCAAAGAGAGTGTATGAGCTAGTAAAGGGATAGTAAAGGGATATGTTGGACGTATATAATCAAACTCTAATAATTTAGAGTCAAATTAACTCCAAGTTGATTTTCTATTTAATTATGAACTCTGGTGTTACTCCACTGAAAACCCAAATTGCACTCTTGCCTACACACCATCATTTACGAAAGATGTAAATATCTTTTTATCCATGATACATTATCCATATAAAATCCCCATAGGTTGTCTATAAACAACTTATGGTCAAGTTCCATTTTACCTTCTCGATTTCTTTATCTTAAAGTTCAACCATTTCACAGTTAAAATAACCATACTTTTAAATCCTTATAATTAGAATAGCATTCAGTCAACAAATCACTAATTGATCGAGATCTCTTGTGCTTTCCAATACCCCAATGATGTCTTTAAGAGGATAATATTAACTTTTCTTAAAAAAGCTATGGATTCCACATCCATGAACCATGCTTCATTATTTGTAAGTTATTACTACAACACACAAGTATGCTAACACGCATCCATTGTGCCTTCACACGAGTATGCCAATTGTTTGACCAAAAACTAAACTGAGAGCTTTTACCGATCAACCATATACTCTGAGCCACTAGAGCATGACAAATTAAACGGGTCGAAGAGCAAATGGAAGAAGGCAAATAATTCCAACAAGATTGACCCTTAGCTGTGAGAAATCGATGTTGGAGGAAATGTGTTCACATATTGCTTTTGGTTATGAAATCTCTCAAGTGAAGGTTCATGGTAACACTTCATCGACCATATTTGAACTTATAATTCCCAAACCTCCCTTGTTAATTTTAAGGTTTGTTTTCTCCGGGGAACCATAACAAGTTTTCACTCCGAAACCGATCTCGTCCGAAGGAAATTCTGAATATAAGAATCGAGCTCCTTAATTAAAGATTTCCGGCCATTTATTGACAGTAAAAGATAGAGAAAATGATGTAGAGATAATAGATTTGATGACTTATAACCTACCAACCATTGAAAGAGCTGTACCTTCCAATGGGTAAATTTTAACTTGATTTTGTAGTCCTCTATAAAAAGCATTCGTTTGCCTTTAAAAATAGGAACCTCCAGATAGAGAAAAGGAATGCGACATCTATTCACAACACTGAATTCTAATGTCACACACACCGACACAAATATATATATATATATATATATAAATATATATAAAAGATATGTCGGGATTGACCACTTGTCCAAAGAGATTCCTTTTAGCAGGGACGGAGCTAGATTTTGAGCTCAGTGAGGGCACAACTAAAGATAAAAATTACAAACCAACAGCATGAAAACCAAGTAAAATTTCCCACACTTTTTCATAATGAAATTTTAATTAAATAAGCAGGACATCACAGTTGTTCTCAACGAGTTCTTTATTTCTGATACATCTACATAATAGCTTCTTTGTCAATACTCTAGTAGAGTATAGTGCATACTCTACTAGAATATTTTAAGTTTTCAATATGAATGACTGGATGTCTCCGGCTCCGGTAGCCAGTCGCTTGCCGTTGGTCGCTGGAATACTTTAGTAAAGTATAGTTCATATTCTAGTAGAGTATGGTGTATGAGTATAGTCTATATTTTAATAGAGTATAGTGTATACTTACTAGAATATTTTAAGTTTTTAACATGGATGACCGAATGTCTTCGACTCCAACCCTTGGTTTTCGGAATTCTCTAGTAGAGTATAGTCCATACTCAATATAGGGGGTGTTTGGTGTGTTAGTTTGAGTTGAAATATTTTAGTTGTAATAGTAAATTTTTTTGAATTTTCAGAAAAGACAAAAAACTTTTTGGGAAAAAGACAAAAACTTTTTAGGAAAAAAAAAAAAAAGTTTGAAATGAGATGAAGTTGGACTGAACACCAAACACCCCCATAGTGCATACTTTATTGAAATATTTTAAGTTTTCAAGATAGATGACCTAATGTCTCCAACTCTGGCCACCAGTATTGGTTGCCAGAATACTCTAATAGTATAGTCAAGCTTAAAATCTAAGTCAAACTTAAAATACAAACAGTAAAATATGTCAGTCGTATAATAAAACATAAACATGATATATGCGTACATTTTGTATATTATATAGAGACCCCCCCCCACCCCCTTTTTTTGTACGTTTCTTATGTAGAATCAGACTGATAGTCTAAAACCTACTGGATTGATCCAGACTGAGGGTTTGTATTGTTTTCCTGAATGACCCTAATTGAAATTAAAGAACGGTTAGTGAGCCATCTTAGCCTGCATTTGGTTTAGCATTTGTTGGAATACAAATCTTGGTCTCGAAGTCAAAGCATATTGAATTTGGTTATTTCTAATTTTAAAATTCTAAAATTGTTCAGGCTCTTAAAGAATAGTGTTATTTAAAAAAAAAAATCGCATAAAATGTCTATTTTTAGGACTCCATTTTAAATTATATTTGTTTTTTAATAACATTTGTTAATGTTTGTTGTTAAGGAAATAAACACTTACAGTATCCATTTTGCACTTTTACTATATTTAACATATTTTCCCTTTTTATGATCATTTTTCCTTATTATTATTATTTTTTTTTTTATCAATGTTGTATCTGTATCTTTATGAGCAATTATTCTCATAATTATTGCTTGTTAGTATGATTTAGGTTTTTAAAAACATATTTCTTAAGTATGCTTGAGGTTCTTAGAAACCTATTTTTCTAATGAATTAGCTTCTTTATGATAATTGTAACGTCATTATAATAATGTCATTTTTTCTATTATTATTGATCTTATTTTAATAACTAATTTCTAAATTTTAAATGTCATATGAAAATGCTTATTTTTTTTTTATGATAATTACTATATCGTTAATATGTATATATATTTTACTTCTTTATAGGATATTAATGTCCTTTTTTTAATATTCCTTTTAATATTAGTCAACTTTCATTAACCAGATTTTTAATAATTTATTGTTTCTTATAACATTTTTAATATTGTTCTCATTTTTCATATTCATGATTTATGCAATTTTTTAGTTTTTCCTTTATTTATTTTATCACAATTCATTATGAAAGGGTAATAATAACTTTATAGATATTGTCTTCAACATTTCTACAAATAAAGAAAAATTTAGAAAATTTTTAAAACAAGGACTCCTAAATAGATATTTATATTAATAATCCTTATTTAAAACATTTTTCTTGTGATTCATAAAATAATAATAATAATAATAATAATAATTTTGGCTCCTTATATTTTTTTTGCTAAAGAAATATAGTTTCTGTTGATTTCTTAGAGAACATCCCGTAATCAACACAATGGCAAATGCTAGAGGAGATCACATTACAATTGAAGTTGATGCTCTGGCAAATGAATTAAAGAATATGATGAGAACTACAAACTTGACCATGTCACCTCAACGATGCATCTTCAAAGTCCCAATCATATTGAAAAGACACAATCCAAAAGCTTATACACCCAACGGATTTTCCATAGGGCCCTATCATTATGGAAAGAAACACCTCAAGGCCACACAAAAAATCAAACTCAAGTATTTGCATGATCTCATCTCCGGTTTTGAAGATCCAGACAAGGTGTTAGAGACTCTCATTGGAGCCATTAGAAAGGTTCAGCAGAAGGCTCGTGATTGTTACGGCGACCCTTTCGACCATATCAATGCGGATGAGTTCGTAAAAATTTTGGTACTTGACGGTTGCTTTCTCATCGAGCTGTTCCGCAAGAGTAAGGATAAGAAGCTTCGAAAAGATGACGACCCTGTATTCACGGTGAGTTGTATGGAACAACTTTTAGGCCATGATCTCATATTGCTAGAGAACCAAATTCCTTGGATGGTTCTGGAGGTTTTGTTTGACATAATTACCAGGAAACTCAGAGGCTCGTCGGTTGAATCCCTAAGTTTACTGGTCCTACGCCACTTCTTTCGTATCAATATCATCTTTGGGAAATTTGATACTGTCGTGAAGCCATTTGTTTCTGGGAAACATAAGAGCAACAAGCATATTCTTGAAATGTTGAGGAACTCAATGGTGTTATCTTCTAGCATGGCAGATGAAAGAAGTCATGAGATATGCCGATCCATGCCTTCAGCTACAACACCGAGGGAGGCTGGAATATTATTCAAGTCGAAGATGGGACTAAAATCACTCTTCCAAAAACTGATCTGCTTGGAGAAATGTCTTCAATATTGTGCTCCTAATAAGGAAGACGAAACCGAAGGATGGAAATCCATGCCTTCAGCTACAAGACTGAGGGAGGCTGGAATCAAGTTCAAGAGGGGTACATCACTAAATTCCAGCCTTGATATTAAATTTGACGACGGTGTCCTCGAAATTTCACCACTACTAATTCACGAAGACACAGAATCTTTCTTTCGAAACCTCATCTGCTTGGAGCAGTGTCTTCCGAATTGTGATCCTATAGTTACTTCTTACGCCATATTATTAGACAACCTCATCAACACTACAGAAGATATGGAGATACTTTGCAAAGGGAGGATCATTGCCAACTTTTTGAATACTGATGATGCTACGGAATTATTCAATCAACTCTATGATGACGCTTATACTAAAAAGTTCTACTATACCGATCTAATTGAAGAAGTGCAGAAATATTGTGGACGCCATTGGCCAAGATATCGAACAGTGTTCATACATGAATATTTAAAACACCCGTGGGCATTTTGTTCCATCGTTGTAGCCGCAATCTTCCTGATTCTTACCGTCTTGCAGACCGTGTTTACCATCATCAAGTAGCATCTCATCTTGAGGCCCATCTTTCAAGCGTTTGCCTAGCGGTATGCACCATTTGTGTTCAATGGAGAAATAATGTAAACGCTTTCCTTTGGACTAGTCTATTTTGTCTCTTTATATTTCTGTTAGCATGTTATTTGAAAGAATGCTGGTGCTGTCTAGTGTAATTTTTTTTTTTTTTTTTTTGGTACGTAGTATTGAGTCAGGGTTTAATAAGCCTTTGTTTGGAACAAAAAGATTAAGATGAAATTTTTAAATTAAAATTGGTTGAATATTTTTGATTTTTTAGAAAAAAATAAAAATTAAGATAAAAAATGACTGAGATGAAGAAGAAGTTTTTAAACCATAGCCTTTGTGGGCTTTCTTTTCTACTTGCTGGCTAATTGGTTGCCATTTATCCTTTTATATTTTAGTTGGGTGTCGCTTGGGCCTTCATGTTTTTTTAGAGTCCGTTTGGTGAATGAGTTTGAGTTGAAAAAGTACAGTTTGAGTTGAAAATTTTTGTTGATTTTTCAGAAAAGACAAATTTTTTCAGAAAAAAAAAAACAAAAATTTTTTCAGTAAAAGATAAATATTGCAAAATGGTCCATTTTGAGCATCCTTTTAATATATAAACACTAAAAAAATATATTTACGCATTTGAAAAAAATTTAAAATTCATTCTTTTTTTGTTCCATGTTTACCCTTCAATGGTTGTTGACTTTTTTTTTTTTTTTTTAAATTCATGCACGAGTGCTTTTTATAAGGGGAAAAAAAAAAAAAACAATCAAACAAATTATCCTCATTTCATGCTATCTTTTTTTTTTCTTTTTTTTTTTTAATTGAATCAAATTTTCCACACAAGATTTCATTGTTAGATGTATCATAAATGTTTTTCCTACTTTTAACGGAGGAAGTTTTTTCCTTTTAAACTTCTTAAATTATCTATAGACAAGTTTTTTTTTTAAATTATTTTTTAAGGAGAGGAAGCACGTATTTTAAAAGGAAAATTTTTTTATTAAAAATTATTTTTTCATTTGAATACTTAAGAAACACGTTCTTTTACTTTAAAAAGGAAAAAAAAAATTTCAGTAGATCAGAAGATCAGAAATGACCAAATGATCGAGATCTCTTGTGCTTTCCAACACCCCAATGATGTTTTTAAGAGGATAACATTAACTCTTCTTAAGAGAGATACGATTCCACATCTATGAACCACGCTTCATTATTTATAAGTTATTATACAACACAAAAGTATGCTAACCTGCAGCCATTGTCCCTTCACACGAGTATGCCAATTGTTTGTCCAAAAACTAAACTGAGAGTTTTTACCAATCTAGAGCATGACAAATTAAACGGGTCGAAGACCAAATGGAAGAAGGCAAATAATTCCAAAAAAGATTTACCCTTAGCTGTGAGAAATCGTTGTTGGAGGAAATGTGTTCACATATTGCTTTTGGTTATGGAATCTCAAGTGAAGCTTCTTGGTAACACTTCATCGACCATATTTTCTCCGGGGAACCATGACAAGTTTTCACTCAGAAACCGATCCCGTCCAAAGGAAATTCTGAATATAAGAATCGAGCTCCTTAATTAAAGATTTCCGGCCATTTATTGACGGTAAAAGATAGAGAAAATGATGTAGAGATAATAGATTTGATGACTTCTAACCTACCAACCATTGAAAGAGATGTGCCTTCCAATGGGTAAATTTTAACTTGATTTTGTAATCCTCTATAAAAAGCATTCGTTTGCCTTTGAAAATAGGAACCTCCTGATAGAGAAAAGGAATGTGACATCTATTCATACCACTTAATTTTAATGTCACACACACCAACACAAAATATATATATATATATATATATATATATATGATATGTCGAGATTGACCACCTGTCCAAAGAGATTCCTATAAGTAGGGATGGAGCTAGATTTTGAGCTCAGTGGAGGCACAACTAAAGATAAAAATTACAAACTAATAGCATGAAAACTAAGTAAAATTTCCCACACTTTTTCATAATGAAATTTTAATTAAATAAGCAAGACATCACAATTGTCTCAACAAGTTTGTTTTTTTTTTTTTTTTTTTTTTTTTGTTTTGTTTTTGGGATATACCTTTGCATAATAGCTTCATTGCCAATATTCTACTATAATACAGTACATACTATATTAGAATATTTTAAGTTTTCAACATAAATGATCGGATGTTTTCGACGCCGGTCACCAGCCACTAGCCATTGGTTGCCAAAATACTTTAGTAAAATATAGTTCATATTCTTGTAGAGTATAGTGCATTATAGTTCATATTCTAATAGAGTATAGTGCA
Organism: Ficus microcarpa; assembly: GCA_025413485.1. Taxonomy (NCBI): domain Eukaryota; kingdom Viridiplantae; phylum Streptophyta; class Magnoliopsida; order Rosales; family Moraceae; genus Ficus; species Ficus microcarpa. The sequence goes on along the minus strand of CM046378.1, from coordinate 14,619,270 downwards.
TGAGTACAGTCAATACTCTAATAGAGTATAGTGCATATGCACTATACTAGAATATTTTAGGTTTTCAACTTGGATGACCAAATCTCTCCAACTCCGACCGCCATTTGTTGGAATATTGTAGTAGAGTATAGTCTATACTCTAGTAAAGCATGGTCTATGTTAGTGCATACTTTAGTATAATATTTTAAGTTTTCAACATGGATAGTCTGATGTCTCCAGCTTCAGCTGTCAGTGCTGATTGTCAGACTACTCTAGTAGATTATAGTCAAGCTTAAAATCTAAGCCACACTTAAAATACAAAAACTAAAATATGTAACTCTATAATAAAACATAAACATGATGTATGCGTACATATTGTATATTATATTCGGACCTTTTTTTTTTTTTTTAATACGTTTATTACGTAGAATCAAACTAACAATCTCATACCTACTGGATTGATCCAGTCCGACGGTTTGTATTGTTTTCCTGAATGCCCCAAATTGAAATTAGAGAACCGTTAATGAGCCATCTTGGCCAGTATTTGGTTTACCATTTGTTGGAATGCATATCTAGGTCTCCAAGTCAAAGCATATTGAATTTGGTTATTTCTAATTTTAAAATTCTAAAAATTGATCAGGCTCTTAAGGATAGTGTTATTTAAAAAAAAAAATCAAATGAAATGTCTATTTTTTGGACCCTGTTTTAAAATATATTTGTTTTTTAAAAACATTCGTTAATGTTTGTTGTTAAAGAAATAAATACTTGTAGTACCCATTTTGCACTTTTACTATATTTAACATATTTTCCCTTATTATGATCATTTTTCCATTTTTTTTTATTTATCAATGTTGTATCTTTATCTTAAGAAGCAATTATTCTCATAATTATTACTTGTTAGTTGTAATGACCCCGTCTAGCATAGGCCGCTACCGTACATACATACATACTTATCGTGACGTGCTTACTTATTTAGCGGAAATTTTTTTTATACGGTGCGTATGAGTGTATAATGATAAGTAAATAAAGATGTTCTAATACCAAATAATATACATAAAAGGACATAGCGGCTTTATTTCCCACATTTCACAACTCGCCCTGCCACGCTCCTCCATCTTGCATCAACAGTTGCTCGTAGGCTGCTTACCTACAGCATAGACGTAAGACAATGAGCTTTCGCTCAGCAAATACAACTACTATATACCGTGACACCATACAAACATAACATATCGTAACATCTCATATCATAGCATAGCATGTCGTGTCATACTTAACATATGATAGCATAATATATGCATGAACCCATTATGCTCTTATTATGCTTTCTTATTCCTTCTTAACTTTCTTTCATAACTTATCTTACTTATGGGCCCCTTATCATAAGTGTCCGTACCGGGCGCGCAACTATGGAGTAATTGGGGCAGCCAGTCCATTTCCAACTCAAATCATAGTCCAACCCGACCTACAAGTGGGTCGGTACAACACAGGTAACTTGCTCGCCATCTTACTTTCTTTTCATCATGTCATTCTTGATCTTGTTCTTATCATATAAATTAGTGAACATGTCTCATAATGTCACTCATACATAAATCATGTCTTAGGTCATACCATCATCAACATTAATTACATCGTAAACTTAACATACCTTAAATCATATCCTAGCATCACATAGTTCTAACATACATCATAGCACACGTCAAACATACTTCATAGCATACATCGAACATACTTAGGCAAGTATCACAACCAAAACCTATGCTGTAAGCGGAGTTGTACTTAACTTGTCTACTATGTCCAATATACTACTGTTCCACGTTAGGACACAATAGCAGATTACCTCCTACTATAACAAGGACATAGGTAAGGGTTTATAATTATAACCATAAAATGCTGATAACCTAACCAACATTCATGCATAACCTTAGTTATATGTCCCCTATACACAAGATATCTTACTTGATTACAATAAGTAACCTTATTGCTCAAGGCTAACCAAATATGGATTATAACTTATGAGGTTACATAAAGTAACCTTAGGTACTAAGCCCACCTACATACAGGGTTAGGTTGCCATTCTAACCTTGGGCCTATGCCTTAACATTCTTAATTCATGATCCATTAGGTTATTACAAGTAACCCTAAATCTTAGTCCATTATCAATCTTGGTATCCTATAAGGTTATATTGGATAACCCTTGAGATGGTCAAACTTGGTCAACTAAGGTCAACATTCTATAGGGTCAAACTTGGGCTTTGGGCCAAGTTTAGTAACTCAGGTATCCTTCCCGATTACCATCAATCATCGTCTTGTTACCAATTTTTGGCTTAAAAATCCAATTTCCTTTGTCTTGAAAACTTTTTTCCAAAAATCCTTCAATTAACTTATAAAAATTTGTGGTTCTTACAGTGGGGCTTTATAAAAATTATTAAGTACTGAAAACTGCCGTTGGAACAGTTTTCACAGTCAAAACATTGGTGTTGGTGCGAAAATACCCTTTTCCTGCATTGTTTTAGAAAATCCTGTGCAGGAATTTCCTATTTCCTGCACAGTTTTTAGAAATCCATTTCTATTTAAAAATATTGGTTGAATTAAAAAAAATTGTCTTCACCAAAGTTTTAGATTTCGAAAAATCTTACAACTTTCATGTTTTATAAAAAACCCAGTTCGGACTCTAACTTGCTCTTATTCCCTATTGAACTCACGTGGCCGTGCATGAAGTCTGGGCACGGTCAGGCTCGGATTTTTGTAAAAACTGAGGCCATTGGAGCCTTATTTTGGAAAACGGTCTGCGTTACCTTCTAGGAAAAACCCTTCTCTACAACTTTTATGTTTTACGTTTTTCCCAATTCGGCCTCTAAGGACCTCAAATTTCACTTTCTAGAAAACTGGTCAGTTTTTACCTAAACTGTCAGTTTTTCGGCTTACGTTCGTTTTATGTCCTATTTCGTGCAATCTAACTCAACCGAACTCGCAGGAGCCTAGAAAGCAGACATGTAGCATTTTCTAACGTCCCAATCCAACATTCATATGACCCGATCACATCCATGCAAACCATTAACGAATTGCATCACCTAGGGTTTGCATGGGTTCTAGGTTGAGTCAAACCATTCCATTCATTTTTATCAACCTAGCATGCACATACTACATCATTCACATACTTGGGGACATATAACCACATCAAGCATTAAACATGTAAACCCTAAGTTCATGCATTCAAAACATAAAATCATGCATACTTAGCAACATAAACCACCCTACACCTAAATCAAGCACCAAGCCTACATATTTCTAAACTAGGGCAAGAGAATTAAATTGAGCTTATGCTCTTACAAATTCAACTTGAAATACATTTAAATTTCAAATTGAAGCTCAATTAAAAAGTTTAGAGCTAAGGGAAATTACCTTGATTCAACACAAGGCTAAGTTAGGGTTTGGTCCACTTTTTCTCCCTTTCTCCTTGGCACTCCACAACCGGCCTTCCCCTAGCAATGGGGCTCCAAAATTTTTCGATCACTTGCTTGGTCCTTCACAAGTCCGGCCATACCTCCCAACACTTCCTTCCTTCACCTTTTTCCTTTTCCCTTTTTCTTTCCCACAATCGGCCCCCTTGCCTAATGGGTACCAAAATTTTTTTTCAAACTTTGGCTTGATTCTAGGTAAAATACGACCACCCCCCTAAGGTTTCCCCTTTGAGTTTTTAATTTTCTCTCTTCTTTCTTTCCTTCCTTGGGTTCGGTTTTTAGAGGAGAAAATTGGGCATGGTTTGGCTAACTTTCAAAAATTTTGTGAATAAAATAGCCAACACCCACCATCTATTTATAGGTGATGGAAAACTTCTCCAAATTGCCAAAAAGCCCTTAAACTAGGAGTTAATTGCACAAAAAGGGCCTTCGGTGGCCGGCCACATCATTATCTAGAACCTCCCAAATTTTTTTCCATCTTTTCTTTAATTCCATAAATGATGTCATAATTTGGGATTAGATGATGTAAGCCTCGTTAAGGCTTGTTTGGCCTTTTTACTTAATATGCAGTCCATTTTTAAGCTAACACAGATATTTTCAATACTGTACTCACTAATACACAGTACTGTTATATTATACTGCAGTCCAAAATTCATCTGTGTAAAAATGGACTGTATAAAATTTTTCTTATTTCTTAAAGCCCTTTTGCCCTTAATTTCCTACTTGGTGTGCTTGATTTTTCTATGGTGGTTTTAAATCATATTCATCCTATTTTGTCCGTAAAGACGGTTTTTTTTTTGCAGTATATTTTCCATACTGCTTGTCACATTACTGTACGGTCAAACCTTTGATTATTTTTAGTCAACCTTTGACTTTCTCGGTCAACTTTGACTTTCTCGGTCAAACTTTGACCAACATGAATTCATAGAATTTTTCTTTCCTTTTTACTCAAAAGGTCACATGCTAATCTAAGCATTCATTTTTTAGTCTTATAAGGTCATAAGAACTCACAAAATTTAATAAAAATCCCAATCGGGCTTTTTCATAAATACCTTCATGGTACAGCTTAAATTTCTCTAAAAGGAAATAATAATATCGAAAAACTAGGTATTACATTAGTATGATTTAGATTCTTAGAAACATATTTCTTAAGTATGATTTAGGTTCTTAGAAACCTTTTTTTTTTTTTTTAGCTTCTTTATGATAATTGTAACGTCATTATGATAATATGATTTTTTTCTACTATTATTGATCTTATGTTAATAGCTAATTTCTAAAGTTTAAATGTTATATGAAATTGCTTATTTATTTATGATAATTACTATATTGTTAAAATGTTTTTTTTTTTTACTTCTTTAAGATAATTCTAACATTTATTGGAATCCATGATTTTTTGAGGATTATTAATGTCCTTTTTTAAATATTCCTTTTAATATTAGTCAACTTTCATTAACTAGATTTTTAATAATTTATTGTTTCTTTATAGCATTTTTAATATTGGTTCTCACTTTTCATATCCATGATTTATGCAATTATTTAGTTTTTCCCTTTTTTTTTTTTAACATTTCTTTATTTATCACAATTCATTATGAAAGGGTAATAATATCTTTATAGATATTGTCTTACACATTTCTACAAATAAAGAAAAATTTAAAAAATTTTTAAAACATGGACTCCTAAATAGATTTTTGTTAATAATCGTTATTTAAAACATTTTTCTTGTGATCCGTAAAAGAATATTTTTGGCTACTAAATTTTTTTTTTTTTTTGGGTAAAGAAATATATTTTCTGTTGATTTCTCAGAGAATATCGCGAAATCAACACAATGGCAAATGCTAGAGGAGATCACATTACAATTGAAGTGGGTGCTCTGGCAAATGAATTAAACAATATGATGAGAACTACAAACTTGACCATGTCACCTCAACGATGCATCTTCAAAGTCCCAATCATATTGAAAAGGCACAATCCAAAAGCTTATACACCCAACGGATTTTCCATAGGGCCCTATCATTATGGAAAGAAACACCTCAAGGCCACACAAAAAATCAAACTCAAGTATTTGCACGATCTCATCTCCGGTTTTGAAGATCCAGACGCGGTGTTAAGGACTCTTATTGATGCCATTGCCCATTAGCAAGGTTCAGCAGACGGGTCGTGATTGTTACAGTGACCCTATCGACCATATCAGTGCGGATGAGTTTGTAAAAATTTTGGTACTTGACGGTTGCTTTCTCATCGAGCTGTTCCGCAGGAATATAGATGAGAAGCTTCAAAAAGATGACGACCCTGTATTCACGGTGAGTTGTATGTCTGAACTTTTAGGCCATGATCTCATATTGCTAGAGAACCAAATTCCTTGGATGGTTCTGGAGGTTTTGTTTGACATAATTACCAGGAAACTCGAAGACTCGTCGGTTGAATCCCTAAGTTTACTGGCCCTACGCTACTGTTATCGTACGGGTACCATCTTTTGGGGAAATTGATGATGCTGTCATGGATCTATTTGTTTCTGGGGAACATGAGAGCAACAAGCATATTCTTGATATGTTGAGGAACTCATTGGTGTTATCTTCTAGCATGACACATGAAATAAGTCATGAGATGGAGGCTGGAATATTATTCAAGTTGAAGAGGGGACTAAAATCACTCTTCCGAAAACTGATCTGCTTGGAGAAATGTCTTCCTAATAAGGAAGACAAAAGTAGTGAATGGCAATCCATGCCTTCAGCTACAAGACTGTGGGAGGCTGGAATCAAGTTCAAGAGCGGTGCATCACCAGATTCCATCCTTGATGTTAAATTTGAAGACGGTGTCCTCGAAATTTCACCGCTACAAATTCACGAAGACACGGAATCTCTTTTTCGAAACCTCATCTGCTTGGAGCAGTGTCGTCCGAATTGTGATCCTATAGTTACTTCTTACGCCATACTATTAGACAACCTCATCAACACTACAGAAGACATGGAGATACTTTGCAAAAGGGGGATCATTAACAACTGGTTGAATATTGATGACGCTACGGAATTCTTCAATCAACTCTATGATGACGCTTATATTAAAGAGTTCTACTATACCCATCTAATTGAAAAAGTGCAGGACTATTGTGGACGCCGTTGGCCAAGATATCGAACAGTGCTCATGCATGAATACTTAAAACACCCGTGGGCATTTATTTCCATCGTTGCAGCCACAATCCTCCTGATTCTTACCGTCGTGCAGACCGTGTTTAGCATCATCAATTAGCACCTCATCTTGAGGCCTATCTTTCAAGCGTTCGCTTAGCAATATGCACCATATGTGCTCGATGGAGAAATAATGTAAACGTTTTCCTCTGGACTAATCTATTTTGTATCTTTATATTTCTGTTACATTGTTATCTGAAAGAATGCTAGTGCCTAGTGTATTTTGTCTATTTGTAGCACTGGTCTTTGATGTACGTTGTATTGAGTCAGGGTTTAATAAGTTTGCTTATGATTTGGAGTCATATAAGCAGACACCTTAGTTTAGGTATTTCTTTTATTTAAATCACCTTTGTCGTTTGCTTAGTATTAGGACTTGAGGTTTATCTATTATTTTTTGAGAATTCTCTCAACCTATCGTGGATGAATTTTAGTATTTATACTTGTCACTTTGCTATAGGTAGTATGTTTTGTGCTTTTCGCATACATAGTATTTTTATGACTAAATTCAAATGTATTAGATGGAAGCCGCTATATAGAATCTAATCTTTACTTAAGCCAGCCTCGTTTGGATGATGCTTTGATTACCCTTAACCTATGGATCAATTCATTCACTTTTATAACGAGCTAGATAGCTGTATATACTGAATGGTTTCTGAAGAGAGCTTTACGCTTGAGTGCATATATTGCTCTGCTCTTCAATTTAGAATAAAATCGCTTCTGCTAGCCAAAAGAAAAAGAAAAAAAAAAAATACACTAAGGTTGAACTAACTAAATTTTATCAAGGGGAAAGCATCAAAATAAAACAAATTTGAACACCAGTTTACCAACATAATACAAAAATTTTGTCACTTCACCAATATGATACAAAATAGTTCTAGTCAAAGGTCAACCTAACATGTTTTATCCAAACTGCCCCTATTACTTAGAAAATCTACTATAATAACATGTACAATATTTTTGATATTCTACTAGATTATTTTCAGTTTTCATTATGGATGGCTGGATGTCTTTGGCTCTGCCCACCGGTATGTATACCCTACTAGAATATTTTAGATATTCTACTACAAAATTTTCAATTTTGAACACAGATGATCTCTGGCTCCGCCCGCCAGTGCTAGTCGTTGGCATATTCTAGTAGAGTATAATGCATACTTTATTAGAATATTTTTAGTTTTCAATGTAGATTGTGGGATGTCTCCGACTCCAACTGCCAACGCAGGTAATACTCGAGTAGAGTATAATGCAAACTCTACTAGAATATTTTGGATATTCTAATAGAATAAGTTTTCAACATGAATAATTGAATGTCTCCAGCTCCAACCTTCGATGCCAGTTTCCAGCACCAACTACCGTTGCCGATCGTTGGCATACTCTAGCGGAGTATAATTCGTACTCTACTAAAATATTTTGAATATTTTACTAGAATATTTTTAGTTTTCAACGTGAATGCTCAGATGTATGCGACTCCGACCACCAGTGCATGTGGGTCACGGACATACTTTATGTCCATGCTCTAGTAGAGTACAGTGCATATTCTACTAGAATATTTTAAGTTCTCAACATGGATGGCCGGATGACTCTGGTTCAAGCCGTTGGCACCGGTCATCAATTATTGGAATACTCTAGTACGTAGAGTATAGTTCATACTCTACTAAAATATTTTAAGTTTTCAACACAAATAGCTGGATGTCTTCGGCTCCAGCGTTTGTCACCGGAATATTATGATAGAGTATAGTTCATACTCTAGTATAGTATAGTTCATACTTTACTTGAATATTTTAAGTTTTCAACATGGATGGTCGGATGTTTCAATCTTACACATACTCTGCTATAATATGGTGCATGTTCTAATAAAGTATTTTTAGTTTTTAACATGGATGACCAGATGTCTCATACTCTGACCATTGGCACCGATCGCCGGAATACTCTAGAAGAGTATACTATATACTTTACTAGAATATTTTGAATATTCTACACACTACTACAAAATGTGGATACCACGACGGTTTTTAACCGTCGTGGTAGTATTTCCACGACGGTTTTCTAACCGTCGTGGAGTGGGCAAAAATAGGGTTAGATATGGACATTTAAGAACATACCACAATAGTTCTACGTAAAAAACCGTCGTGGTAAGGAAATCTTCCACGACGGTTTTTTGACCGTCGTGGTAGGTAAAAATAAAAAAAAATTACGAATTCGTTTCATTTCCCCAAAAACATTTAAATCACAAAATCAACACTTTTTTCCGGAAAATTCCCAAATCCGTGCCTTACCTAACCAATTTAATTCAAATCTAAAACACAACCACAATGAACAATCATCGAAAATGTAGGGGACGGATTTTGGCCATTTCGGAAGGAATATTCCCAACTCAACAATCTACAAAATTAACATTTTGGATGGAACATTTAATCAACAACCACAATCAACAAAATCAACATTTTGGATGAAAAATTTCCAAATCCGTGTATTACCCAAGCAATATACATTACAACTTACCAGCTTGTCGAGCGTGGGTACGGGCGGAGTGTGGCGAGAGAGAGGGAAAGCCGCGTGAGTTCCTTGGTGGACCCGTCGGAGAATGGTGGAGGCCGTGTGAGTGGTGGAGGAGGCCATCGGAGAATGGAGCCAAGAGAAAAATTTGAGAGGTAAAATAGAGAGAGAAGGCGCGGTGAAATACAAATTTGGGTATGGAGTTAGAGTGTGTATTAGAGAGTGAAAAAGTGAAAAAGGTTCGGAATGTAATGGGGTGGGAAAGATGGTATTTTTTTGGGTTTTAATACACGTTCCAAAAAATTAAATTTAATTCAAAATTTTCAAAATTCCCGCCTTAATACCTACCACGACGGTTTTTGGGGAAAACCGTCGTGGTATGTTCACCTACCACGACGGTTTTCACCAAAAACCATCGTGGTAGAGTCCAAAAATAAAAAAGTAAAAAAAATTTGTGAAAAAAGACCATTCCACGACCGTTTTTAAAAAACCATCGTGAAAAATGCAGCAAAAACACGGAGCGGAACAGAGTTTCCGAAAACCGTCGTGGAAGCCGAAGCTTCCACGACGATTATAAAAAACCGTCGTGGAAGAGCATGCTTCCACGACGGTTTTTAATAACCGTCGTGGACGCTTGCAAAAAAAAAAATTTTTTTTTACCTTGCACGAAACCGTCGTAAAAGCTTTGGATTCCATGACGGTCAAAAAACCGTCGTGGAAGGTTTTTTTTTTTTTTTTTTGCATTTTGCATTTTGCAAGCTTCCACGATGGTTATTAAAAACCGTCGTGGAAGCATGCTCTTCCACGACTGTTTTTTATAACCGTTGTGGAAGCTTCGGCTTCCACGACGGTTTTCGGAAACTCTGTTCCGCTCCGTGTTTTTGTTGCATTTTTCACGACGGTTTTTTAAAAACAGTCGTGGAAGCTCCGTCGTGGAACCCACATTTTTTAGTAGTGACAAGATTTTTTTTTTTTCAACATTTATGGCCTAACCTCTAATAAAACTAAAATAAAATTTAAAATCTATCTTGCTTAGATGATTTGTCATAGGCCAACTACTTGAAGTAAAACCCCTCTTTTTTTTTTCTTTTTTCTTTTTTTTTTTTTTGGGATAAAATGACATTTCATTAACAAGCCAAATAATAGACAAAGACAAAACAACTACAACAAAAAATATGAGCTAATACGAGGGCTCCATTAAACATTGTCACAAAGTGCACCACTAGGTAACAAACTGCAAAATGGATTCTAAAGAATGCATATTGAATTCTACTAGAATGTTTTTTAAATTATACTAGAATGCTTTTTAAATTTTACTATATTGCTCTTTGAATTCTGCTAGAGTACCTTTTGAATTCTATTAGAATATCTTTTGAATTCTACTAGAATGCTCTTGCATTTTATTAAAATGCTTTTTAAATTCTACTTACTTTTGATATTCCACTACAAAACTGAAGTTTAGATCAAACTATTTTGCTGGTTGGTTTGCAATATGCATTCATTTTCAGATGTTAATAATTGCAAGATACATATTACAAAGAAAACATGCAAATTACTTCACGAATGAACAAAAATCTCAATCAGATTACATTTTCCGCTTCATAAAATCAAGGTAGGAAGGTCGTATTAAAGTATTGACAACTTTTCTTATTTATCCAAAAAAAAAAAAAGTACTGACAACTTCCATAGCAAATAGAACATCCCCTAGCCTGTGTAATCTAGATCTAATAAAGAATCAGTAATAACTCCAAAAGAACTCCAAACAGAGGTTAAAACCCTAAAAGAATTCCACTAGTATGTTTTAAGTAATCTAGATCCAACAAAGAACCATGACCATCCAAAATCAAATCAGATGAACAAGATCATAATAATCAAATCAGAAGAGGTTCAAACAAAATCGTGTACTAGAAAACACCAGGCAAAGAAAATAATCGATAAAAAAATATAGTTTCGAAACATAAGAGTGAGATTAACATGTTGAAGGCTAACAAGGAAACGAGGGCTACGGAAGCCCCGGTGCCGCCAACAACCACTGGACTTGTTAATCACCGATCAAAAGAGAGAGAGAGATTGTATCCGTCTTTTCGCCATGTTCCAGATCTCATCTGATCGAGTCTTCATTGAAGGATGAGGTTTGTCTCACATCGCCAGATCTATGTAGGGATGCCGAGGATCTCATCGGCGAGATCTGTCCGAATCTGGCGCCTAATCATCAACAATGTGGATGTCACGACCCGACCTACGTAGGGCTGTGACTTCGTCCTTACTTAACTTAAATACCTACTTTGCAACAACTCAATTTCGTGGAACCGTTACCTTACCATGCTTACTTAAACATATTTCATCTTAAAACTTACTTTTGTTTTATGTAAAAATATGGAAATGTTTTTTTTTTTTTTCTAACTCAATTTAGTACTCAAACTTATATTCATACTTATTTATATGCACTCACTCGAGTACCGAGCTTTAAAACCATATTTTGACAAACTTATAATAGTTATCATAACCTTTTTAGGAATATCTAAAACTTCTCATCTTTACATAATTTCCATTATTAAGTGATCATATCATCAATTTTATCGTCAAACACAGGCATCATCGTAATCTACTAAATTCTTATTGGCAACATCTAACTCATGTTTGCGCATTGCCTTGATGTAACTACCGAGTTAAGGCAAACCAAACATTTTTTTTCATATCTAATATTACTCTTACGGGGGCGTAAGTTTTACAAGCATAAAACTTAAATTCTATAGTGTCAATCCGATTCCTTAGAATAAAAATCTTCTAGCTATCACCATATCAAAGTGAGGCGATAGGCTATCTGATCTTGAAGCCTATTCATTTATTGCGCTCTAGCAGTTATCGTTGCTAATCGGCTACCGCTATTGCAAGGTTAGGCTTTTACAGAATTTGGTTTGGTCATACGCGTGGCAAACCATCTTCTACTTCTAGTTCCTAACATTTTCAATGCTCATTCTTTCATTCATTATCTTATCATATCATATAATAAAACATCGTAACTTATCGTATCATGCTAGGGATTTATCACAATATCATCATATCACATCGTAGGCTTAGCTTATCCACACGCTTCCACTGCACAACTTTGATCCACTGGCAGTAATGGCCCATAGACTCATTCGATAAACGCGCTAAGTTGCAACATAACTGACGTATCGTCTCATATACCTATCCTGATATATCTCGGGATCATGATATTGCATATGTGGTCCCTCTCCAGGTAGTGGTCCATATCTTGGAGTGATAAGGGCTCCAAAGTTTGCTCAGATGTCGTTAAGAAAAACTATTTAGGAACCTTTTCTCAAGGTCCCCTATGCCAAGGCACCATGCACGAGCTTCTCCAACTAGGCGTTAGCTGACAAGCATAACCTGAAGATATATCCTTACATGACATAATCTGAAGAGGATTTCCATATCGTGCAGCCATACTGCTAATGCAGCCATTCCCTGAGTCTCATTGAATATACCGTGGCTCTATTCCCCTAGAATGCCAACGAAGCCTCGCGGTTCTTTTTAATCCAACCCAGGTTTGGCATCAAGTTCATGTCCTCATGTCTTTGTCATTATAACCTTACATAATTAATAGACAAGTAATAGAGGAAGAAGACAAACTTACAAAACTATGGCGCTAGCGGCAGAATTGTGAAATTGGATGACAAGAAACCCGTTCTGATACCATCTCTGTCACAACCCAACCTACGTAGGGCCATGATTTCATACTTACTTAACTTAAATACCCATTTTGCAATGACCCGATTTCGGAGGGCCGTTACCTTACCATGCTTATTTAAATATACTTCATCTTAAAACTTACTTTTATTTTATGTAAAAATACGGAAATGTTTTTTTTTTCTAACTCAATTTAGTGCTCAAACTTATACTTATACTTATTTATATGTACTCACTCAAGTACTAACCTTTAAAACCACATTTTGACAAATGATATTAGTTATTATATATTAGTACCATCGACTTAGCATAACATAATACAAATACATTTTACACAACATATTTTTAAAAAACATGTGGCAGTGTCTAACCCAAATTTCACAGTCTGCAGTGCCATTTCTCCACAGTCTTGCATCAAGCATTGCCGGTAGGTTGCTTACTTACAGCATGAACGTAAGTTATGAGCTTATGCTTAGTAAGTACAACTGTCTATTCCGCAAAATATTTTTAGTAAAAGAATGCATGAACCAATTATGCTTTCTTATAAATCAATTATGCTTTCTTATGTTAATTTGGTTCTGGACCCCTTACATATCATGTGTGCACATACTGTGACACATAGCCATGGAGTGGTTGAGGCGGCCAGTTCAATCAAACTCAAACCATGAACCAAACTGTTTAACATGGAGTGGTTGGAGCAGCCAATCCAATCCAACTCAAACCATGGACTAAACCGTTTAAATCTGCCATTGGGGCAAGTTGGTATGACACAAGAAAACTTGCTTGTCTTATCTTATTATAGGAAAACTTGTGCTTAGTTGATCATACTTGAAAACTTAAATCTTAAATGTTTCTTACTTGAAAACTTAATCTTGTTCTTATCGTATGTTTTATTATTAGTGGACATGCTTTCATGATGTCACAAACATAAAACATAAAACATCATGTAAATCAACGTATGAACTTTTGAAAAACATGCAATGTAATAAAAACATTTTGTCTATGTTGTAGGCGGAGTACAAGCTGTCATACGCTCTTGGTCTATTGTTCCATCAAGGCATGACAATAGGTTATACTCCTGTTTCAAACAGGGCGTAAGATAAGAGTCATTCTATCTTACCATAAATCATAACATACTAGATCAGTATTCAATCTGATTACCTTTGATAATCATAGATACAAATCCTTTCATCGTAAACCAGTATCTTATCCGATTACCATTGATACCTTGACATAGTAAACCGGTATTCAATCTAGTTACCTTTGATAATCATGGATACAGACCTTAACATAACAAATCGGTATCCCATCTAATTACCATAGGTAAAGCCCAATATAGTAAATCGGTATACTATCCGATTACTATCCGTCATAGAACTGTTATCATATTCTTATGTAACTTAGTGTAATTTTTTTTTCTTAAAAACATCTTGTTTACTTGAAAGTATAGTTTAAGTATTTCTTACCATAATACATGAACTGATCAATGAAATATCAATGAAATTTTAGTAATCTTAATTCATATACATGCACACACATACATACATATATTTATTTACTTTTCCTACAATCTTAAATGCTTTCAAGTGATATAAAAAGACAAAATAGTAATTCTTAACATCAAAATGGACATTTCCACCTCCTAAAAGTTTATGGATTTATGGTATTGAATTAAATGTCAATGTAACCTTTTAAATTATTTTTCATAATTTGTAATTATATTCTTATCACGTATTATACAAATAATCACTTTTGCTCTAGATACTTATCAGATGCTTAGTGTTTTGATTGATAATTAGCTAATTTATATCTTATAATTTCTTTTAGAGTTTCAAAAAGCTTCCCTTAAGAATTCAAGCGTGTTCAGATAAGGTCTTTATTTGACACTGATTTCCACCAAGGATGAAAATATCTATATTCATAGAAATATTAGAACCTAAATTTTATGAAAATAAGATATCGGTACAAATTAACATAATATATGAAAATCTATCTTAAAACACTGAACTTATAAATAAAACTTCAGTATAATTAGTAATATGTAAACTAACCGACTCTCCATTCAAAATTCTAAAATAATGAATGTACGATAAAATCTACATATTAAGCAGTGATCATAATAATTTCAAAAGGAAAAAAGTAATCATAATAATTTAATTGATAGGGACATGTTATCAAATTCAATAAAAAATTAAAAGTCAACCTAATACAGAAACCTTACACGCCAAAAGGAGCTTCTAAGTGGTTCAAAGATATTTGGAGTGTAGAATCTCTTGGTATAAATAATATTGAGATTTGAGTAGATTTCTTATATATGTCATGTCATGTATATGTCTCTCGACCTCTCCTCATTAGGGTGCAAATTATAAGTTAAGTTTAGAAAAGAGAAACACGAATTTAGCTCCATTCAAATTTAAAAGAATATAATAATAATCTTAAGTAACAATACTTTACTGATATTCTGTCAATCCTTGATTTCCTCCACTAAATACACATGATTAGTAAAATGTAGGGGTAATTTTAAGTACATAATTTCTAAAATGTAAATGACAGGTTTAGCATTCTTGAAACTGTAAGGTGAGACAACATTTAGATATAGTGAAATGGAAGTTCTAGTAGTTAGTTGAAGCTTCTTCCTTGTTTGCAATACTTGATTAGCTTCGAATTTATTAGTCGACGAAGGAGAGAAGAGTAACGAACGGTTTTGTTTTCTTGGTTTTTGGTTTTTCTTTATTTGAAAAGATTTTAATTTTAAAATATATTTGGTTAAATAAAGTGCTTGGCTTATTAACATTTGCAATAATATAGATTATAAAATATTCTTCATATTATTACAAATTTGACCATACAAAGAGTTGATATATTTTTAATAACCAGTAATTTTTTAATTTGATAATGGTCAATTCTTTGGAATATGAAAGAAATACTCTACAAGTAAGATAAGGTATATTTTTAGCAGTTAAATTTTCATGAAACTTCGCTAGTTTCTCA
Organism: Ficus microcarpa; assembly: GCA_025413485.1. Taxonomy (NCBI): domain Eukaryota; kingdom Viridiplantae; phylum Streptophyta; class Magnoliopsida; order Rosales; family Moraceae; genus Ficus; species Ficus microcarpa. Next base: position 14,603,468 of record CM046378.1, on the reverse strand, counting down.
TACTTTAATAAACAAACCTACCAGATATTGATAAACTTGAGTACTTGTAATGTTTTGTTGAAATGTCGAGGGGGAAAAAATTAAGGGGGATTTTTTTCATTTATTTATTATTTTGCAAAAATATTAAGGCAATAATTGGCGTCTGAAGTCCAAGGACAAAAATTCGCAAGCCAACTCAACCATGCGATAATCCTGTCGGAGAAAGGAGGTAGTAATTTAATTTTATTCAGCAAAAGTTATTAATGTCGTTCCCTTTCCTATATAACAATTGCATGGAAACGAATAATTATTATAGAGGGAACATTAACGGCGTTTTAACGGAAGTTCTCTTTGGCTATTTGTTTTACAGCTATCACTATTGCCCTGGCCCATTTAGTTTTACCTTTTAAATTAAAATCTTTTAAAAAAGTGTGGGTCCCCCCCCCCCGGCGCGGACTTTCTGACACATGACAAGCGTGTGTGTGTGTGTGGGCGGGGGGGGGGGGGGTGAGGAGGGGGTTGTATAAAGCATAAAGCATGAGATGCAATTTGATGAAACAAAGAGAGAATAGATTCAGGAAGCCATTTGATTGATTCATAGATAAAATGATCGATACTCAAATGGTTGAGAAAGGATATTGTATAAGACGAGTGAGACAATATACAAAAGAAACACACACAAAAAAAAAAAAAAAAAGAAAGACAGAAAAGAAGGATGAGTGATATTTTCTAAAACCTTTTTTCTTCTCAGTCATCAGATATATTTTGGTTTAGATTCATCCACTCATAGTGGAGTCCCAAGAACCAAAAAATCCTAATGATTTAGCAGCGTTTTGTTTTTGTTTTTGTTTTGTTTTGTATTTTTTTTTTTTGGGTTATTTTTTGTTGTAGCATAGGCGTTTTCTGGGTGGCTGCTCGGAGAAAAGATTCGTCTCTCATCTCTCCTGAACATGAACAAATGAAGTGAGGATTGAAGTAATCCGCTGACGTCTCTTGCGATGAAGTTTGGCTCCAACATTTCAATAATGGAGTACGCAAATTCTAAGTTGTAAATTTGTCTTTCTAAAATATTCTACCGTGTTCCGATTTCTAAAGTAAGCATGCGTTAGCGTTAAGATTTGGATTGTAGAATTTAGATTTGAATTGATTGTACGTTTTTCGAAATATTTGAATTGCTAGAGTTAAAAAATGTAAAAATTTAAAATGTTTATGAAAAAAAAATATTAATATTGAACTTATTTCGTTCATGTTAAAATTTTATGTAATTTATAAAAAAAAAAATATGTCTCATTTAAATTTTTTTATACAAAATTATGAACTTATAAAATTTAAATTATAAAATTATGTAAAAACTGAGAGAAAATACAAAAATTAAATAATAATTATAGAATTTAAATTGTAGCAGTAGATAAGTCCTAAGTTTGTTTCTCAGTCTATTTGGTTGGATAGAAAGGATACTGGAAATACAGGAGACGGAAAAAGCAATATCGATTCCGTTTTGTTCACTTTATCATTATCTTAGGTGTCAATGATGAGATGTCATTATGTCAATATCTAAATGGAGAGACGGCAATGGGAACAGTCTAACGGGACAACAGAACTCAATAATAAAGTGGGAAATAATTTTCGAAAACGCAAAACGACAAAAGTAGAAAAAAGAGAATGGGATAGAAAGATACCCACCCCCCGAAAAGCCAAATAAAACATCCACGTGACAATATATAGTTGCTTCTTTTTATTTCAACCACAAAAGTTTTTCTGTTCTTTTCTTTTTTTTTTTTTTTTTTTTTTGGGGGAAAAAAAACAAAAAAAACAGAACTTATCCTTTCTCTTTACTTCTCAACCAAAGTTCAGTAACAAACTTCTTGCTCTGCCATTGTAGATTTTGGATTTTAGTTTAAAAAGACAAAAAACTTTTGAAGAAAAGGACAAAAATTTTAGTTTAAACTAATATTTTGAAAGGGGTACACAAACAAGCTCTTAATAAAGGTTTTGGTATATGAAAATGACAAATTTACCTTGATTCAAGCATAATTTTTTTTATCTTCACATGATAAATACAATCATTTTTAGCAGTATTTTAGATCGAAGGAAGATATATGGGACAGATTGATAGTTCGAGGTTTGATTTTAGGATATTTTGGAATTTAGACAACTAAAACTAAATTATAATTATAATTTAAGGACCAAAAACGAAATTAATTTTTGTTTTGTCCCCTTAGAGGTACCGTGGTTTAATACAAAACTTTTAACATTTTCCATATTTGGTTTAGCACTTATATTGTTGGAAAATATGTTCATTATGATGTCACTGTTTTTCAACAAAGTCAAACAAAGTTAAATGCCTAAATAAGATAGTTAAATTTGGTTATAATTGCAATTTTTGTGTTTAAAGTTTTAAAATTCGTTCAGGATACACCATGAAATTTTGGTGTTACTCTTAATTAAAAGAAATATTTTGATGTATTTATTAGCTCAAAGATGGTAGTTTTATTGATAAATTAATATGATAATTGTGCGCCAGTAATGTCTTATAATTTCCTTTATTATCTGAGTACTAACTCGAACATTTTGGATAACAATTTGCTACAAATATATAGAAATATCATGTCCATATATACACATTTTGGCAGGTAAATTCTCTTTTGTTCTCGATTTCTTAGAGATCATAAAACAAACACAATGGCAGAGGCTAAGGGAGATCATGTTACAATTGAAATTGAAGCTCTGGCAAATGAAATAGAGAATACGATGGGATCTACAAACTTGTTCATGTCTCCTCGACGCTGCATCTTCAAAGTCCCAGACACATTGAAAAGGCACCATCCGAAAGCTTACGCACCCAACGCATTTTCCATAGGACCCTATCATCACGACAAGGAACATCTCAAGGCCACAAAAAAGATCAAACTCAAGTATTTGCATGATCTCATCTCCGGTTTCGAAGATCCAAAGGCGATGCTAAGGACTCTCATTAGAGCCATTAGCGAGGTTGAGCAAGACGCTCGAGATTGTTATGCCGAACCAATTGATCATATTATTAGAAGGGATGAATTTGTAAAGATTTTGGTACTTGACGGTTGCTTTCTCATTGAGCTGTTCCGCAAGAACGCGGACAAGGATCTTCAAAAAGATGATGACCCAGTATTCACAATGAGTTGTATGCCCGAACTTTTAGGTCATGACCTTATTTTGATAGAGAACCAAATTCCTTGGCTGGTTTTGGAGCTTTTGTTTGACATGACAAGGAAGCCCAATGATCGGAAAATTCCCCTTAGTACACTGATCCTATCTTACTGCCATGATATCGCTCTTGATTTGTCGAGACTTGACCCTGCTGTTGCTCAACCATTTCTGCCTAGGAAACATGGGAGCAAGCATATTCTTGATATGTTGAGGAACTCATTGGTGTTATATTTTAGCAAGACAGATGAAACAAGTCATGAGAAATGCCAAACCATGCCTTCAGCTACAAGACTGACGGAGGCTGGAATCAAGTTCAAGACGGGTGCATCATCACCATCCACCCTCGATATTAAATTTGAAGACGGTGTCCTCGAAATTCCACCACTACACATTCATCAAGACACAGAATCTCTCTTGCGAAACCTTATATGCTTGGAGCAGTGCCTTCCAAATTGTGATCCTATCGTTACTTCTTATGCGATTCTACTAGACAATCTCATTGACACTACAGAGGACATGGAGATTCTTTGCGGAAGCGAGATCATTGACAACTGGTTGAATATTGATGATGCTGCCGAAATCTTCAATCAACTCTGCGACAACACTTTAGTCAACGAGTTCTACTATGCCCATCTAACTGCAAACGTGAGGGATTATTGTGGACGCCGTTGGCCAAGATATCGAACGGTGCTCATGCGTGATTATCTCAGTCACGCATGGGCAATTGTTTCAGTCCTTGCCGCCTTTATCCTCCTGATTCTTACCTTCCTACAGACCGTGTTTACTGTCATCAAGTAGCATCTCATCTTGCTGCCCATCTTTCAAGCGTTTGCTTAGCACTGTGCACCATGTGATCTATGGATAAATAATGTAAACGTTTTCCATCTTTATATTTTTGTTACATTGTTGTCTGAAAGAATGCTAGTGTCTAGCTAGTGCATGTTTTCTTATGATTTGGAGTCGTATAGGCAGACGCCTCTAAGTTTCAGTTTAGGTATTTCTTTTATTTAAATCATCTTTGTCGTTTGATTAGGACAAGGACTTAAGGTTACTGTATTGTTT
>CM046378.1:14580141-14599141 GCA_025413485.1 Ficus microcarpa | reverse complement strand
ATGGACTTCTTTGTTATTTTGTTAGTCAACTATTGGTGATTATTAAATAACAACATAATAACAACATTCCTTTGAGAATTTTTCCAGACTAGTCTCGCATAATTTTTAGTATTATTCAATAATCAAGGACTTTGTGTTTATACACTTCCGCTATCTACATCAGATCCCTCGTGTATTTCTGAATTTCTAGTTTTTCAATTTGAACTTCTCACTTTGCTATATATAAGTAGTATGTTTCGTGCTTTTCCCTAGATAATACTTTAATGACTAAAATCAAATGGATTATATAAGATCTAATCCGCGCTTTGATTATCCTTAACCTATGGATCAATTCTTTCACTTGTATAACTAGCTAGGTAGCTATATATACTGAATGTTTTCCGGAAAGAGCTTTACGCTTGAGTGCATTTATAGCTGTGCTCTTCAATATAAGGACAAAAATCGCTCTCGTTAGCCAAAGAGGAGAAAAAATGAATGACTAAATTTTACCGGTGAAATAAATGATGAAGGGAAACAAATCGTGTTGAAATTAAGTATCATATATTTTGGATTTCAAGATGATTATTTGTAGGAAAAAAAAAAAAAAACAACCAGCAATTTACAGTTCGAAAAGTTTCCTTCAATGTTATTTTAGTTAGTAATGATAAGTTTAGTTTGGATTAATTCTTGGGTTAAAAATAAGAGTTTTTTAATTTTTAGTTTTTTTTTAATTGCCTTAATTTTATTTATAGTTTCTCGTTTTTACTTGGGACAGTTTAGCCTATAAATACATTACTCAACTCATATTTAAAAATGTATGGCAGTTGATTAATGAAACTTTGAGCGCTTATACTTTTCTTTCTAGTTTTTAGTATTTTGTATGAGTTAATGAATTTTAATCTCAATTTCCAATATGTGTGAATCAATGGATTTTGAACCTATTTTCCTGACACTATGTGAGAATCAACTTGTTAATTGAACTATCCCCTTTATCTTTTTTTATTTTTATTTGTCTAACATTATGCTTCCACTTCATCATTTTGGTATTAGAGACTTGCTACAATCCTACAACATGCCTCATAAAATATATGCACCCTTGGAGGAGGTTTACTAGCAAGATCGTCATGCAGCAGTCGAGGAACAACTACAACAATTTCAGGATCAGCTGGCTTTGATTTCAGCGCAAATAGAAAATCTGAATCTAAAATGGAAAATCCGTTGATTTTAATTTCAGACTCCAAATTATGGATTTTCGTCCCTTATGTATTCCTCCAAAAAAGTCATGCCACACCAATCAACTAGTATGATCTTTAATTGATGTAACGTAACATTTAATTATTGTGTCATGATATTGTTGTAAAGATATCAAAGGAGATGGAAACAAGAGAATATAGAAGTAAATCTCAGAACTATAAGTCAAATTTTATTGTAGTCTTTAACTCTTTAAAACGTCTCAAAATAGATCATAGATATATTAAGTTACCCCCAAATTAAACCTTGTCTCTTCTCCGCGGTTAAAAATCTCAATGAAGGGCGACACATAAGGAACATGTATGTTTAATAGAGGTTAAGTTAACTAATTTTACATGTTAAATTATGACTATTAAGAAGGGGGGGAAAAATCGCGCCTTCTCCCTCAAGATTCTGTGAAATTAAACTAATGGAAAATGAATTACTTTGGAACTATTTAATAGGCTGGATACTCGTTCTAATACGTTTTATAAATCAGAACCTTAGAATATGATTTTATCAATAATTCACTAACTAAAAAATTTAAACATTAAAAGTTATATTTTAATAAACCGAATTTCAAATAAATGGCTTCAAACTAAACCACTGAGTAGTGATCTAATGATAATGAATAATATGGTGTGTGATCAAAGATTCGAGAATTAGGAAACCCTCTTGAGGATCTTAAATGTGAAAATTTATTTTTTTATCAATGTAAATTGTGTGTAAAATCACACCTTCACATTCCCTTAATTACCATTAGCATGTTTGAAGAGATGAGGATGACATGCTCCTCATCAAAGGGTAGAACCTGCTCACATTCCCTTAATTACCATTAACATTTTAATTCTTTTATCTTTTTTGTCTTTTTTTGATGTCTCTCTCTCTCTATCTCTCTCCCTCTAAGTACTTTGTCATTTTTTTTTCTATATTTACTTACATATTTTTTCCCTCTTCAGATATATATATATATATATTTAAAGAAAGCTCACAATCAGCTTTCTTTTTTTTCTTTCGCCCCAATTTTTTTCATTTTTTTATTTCAGTTGTTTTTCATTATTGATCTATTTTTAACATTTTGGTCTTTTTAGTCTTCTTTTCGTGTCTCCTTTTTATATTTTCAGATACTTTATTGGATTTTTATTTATTTTTCATTTATACATATTTTTACTATTCAAATAAAGCTTTTCAAATATATCTGATCATGTGCATGCACATGCTTTTAAACTAGTAGTGTAATAATAGACAGAACTTTAGTTAGGCTAGTCGTTTTTTTTTTTTTTAATTATTGTTTTTTTTTTTTTCGCGAGAAGGCCAAGTGGGAATTTCACAATAAAAAGTTAAAAGAATGAAATTGGTTTTTTAGGGGAACTGGGAAGATGAATCGAGCTAGCTGGCTTTGAATCGACAAGAACAAGATTTTGATCCTTTTTTTTTCCCCCAAGAAAATGGAGTTGTCACCAACCACGTAAAATACCAACTTGCCAGGACCTAAACCATTTTTTTAATTTTTTATAATTGACCCAAACTTTTTTTCGTCTTTGATAATTAATCTAAACATTTTATTATTTCTTATAATTGACCTTAAAAAAAAAAAATACTAGTTGCCTTGATACAACTTACCATACAGCAATCCATGTACCACTGTTTCGCAAACTCTCCACTTCGAAGTTCGAAGTACTTCGCTCCCTTTAGGATTTTTTAATTTTTTTTATTCAATAGAACACCATCCACATGACTATCGTTATGAGTTTCTTACATAGAGGTAATTTGAGTACTTACATATGTTACGAGAATTAATTAATCTGCTGATTAATGGCGGAAGACACTAGAGCATTGTTAATTATATTCATCATCACTAGCGATTACTGCTCAAACTTTTTCTTCTTTCAAATGTTGTGGCGATAAACATAATTGCGTCGAACGTCATTCTCTAAAGAATATATTTGTTGTATGACAGCTTAAGTTCTGTGAATTTCTATCAAATCTCTTGATAAGAGGTTTCCGTGGTCTTTCATCTCCTAGGATTAAATCCCAATAACTTGTTGTTTGCGTTCCATTTTATATCTCAAAAAATGAGTCTTCGTTATTTGTTATTTGTTTTTTTTTTTTTTTTAATTTTTATGTAAATTTAGTTAATTTGGGGGAAAAGGAGCTGAGTAGAAATATTTGGGATTAAGATCCAATCACCAAAGCAAAATTAGGCAATTAAAAGTTAGATGAGCAATATGGGTCATAACATAATAATACAATTTGAAGACTACATAAATTTTACGAGTTATTAGTGTTGGGAAAAAAGAGATGCAGGTCAGTTTCACATCGACCTGAAGTTGACACAAAATATTTCGGATAAGATTCATCTAGTCCAAGCACGACATTTTAAATATATTAATTTGTGATAACTTTTGTTATGAACTTTTAATCTTATTACAGGTTTCTCATATTATACTCTTATTTGCTTAATTTTGATGGATATTATCCTATTTTAACAAGTTGTGAAATTTTAGTTCTTTTTAAAGGTATAAAAAAAAGGCAAGAAAAATACATTATTATCATGTCAATCCCAAATTCACGGGTCACTTTCAAGCTTTGTCGTGTTCATATTACACACAGTTTTTAAAAATTTTCATGTCAAGAATTGTATTCGAATAGAGTCAAAATAAAGATACACGATACATGACACAAAATGCCATCTCACTTATATATAAGTATTCGGGACCTTTCTAGAGACCGAGTCTTCTTATTTGATGAAAGGGAGGGAAACTATTTGGAAAAATCATAGCGTTTTTTGCTCTGGTCAAATGCCTTTAAAGTTGGTTATATGTCATGCAGTCATGGTAATAATCCAAGGAAGAAAATCAGCGTGCCAACTAATCATCCATTTAACAATTTATGTCGGAACAATTGACCTAGTAATTATCTGATTTTATTCAGCAAAAACTAGTCATTTCCTTTTATTTATTACCAGTTAAAAAAAAATTGAATTGTAATTGAGATTTTAATAACGTAAAACATGGAAAATAATATAGAAATACAAATAATGGAAAATTATATTTCTTGCAAATAATAATTTAAGTTAAGAATTTGCATTTGTATCATATAACCAAGTTGGTATTTTATTTACTACATTAAACATTCTAAACAAAATATAACTCGACTTTTGTAAAATTTGTAATTTTCATTTGTCATCCAAAATAAAAGTTTAATATAAGTATGTCGAAAATGATTAATAAAACATATCGAATGGGGAAAAAGAAGAAGAAGCCTTACATTTCCCTTTACTAGATTGGAGAATCCCAAAAAAGAAACAAAAATTTAATTATGAAAAGAAAGGGAAAAAAAATCCCTCAGCACTATTAGAAATTATTACAATTTAGGAGATTAGAGTTTTTGATCAGAAAGTCAAGATTAGAACCTTTAAAATGTTGAGTTTTTAATGAAGAGAAAATGCGGAAAACAATTACAGGCAAAAGCAGAAGCAAAAAATTAGGAAATAATAATAATAATAATAATAATAATAATAATAAACCAAAGATAAAAATTAAAAATTAAAAAATTAAAAACAAAATAGGAAGGGGATTAAAAAAAAAAAGTAATTGGCCTAAATAGTTCCTGAACTCTTTCGAAAATGACGGTTTGGTTATTGTTCTGTTTTTTTTTTTTTTTTTTTTTGCCGAGATAATTCTAAACTCCTATTTTTTAGCCAATTCAGTCCTTTCTATTAAATTCGATTTAATTTTTAACAGAATATTACCCAAAGTACCATTTTGATAGTAAAAAGACTAAAACACCCTTCAATCTCTCAAAAATAACTCTTTTTTTTTTTTTTGGTTAATTTTTGTTCGAATTTCATTTTTTTTTTTAATCGTAGTTGGAAAGAGAAATCTTTTGCCATCGCTAGCTAAACTGCGCACTAGACAAACTGCAGTGAAGAAGTTTAAACTTTAAGTGGTATGAATTCTCGAATTTTTTACTCTTTTTCATTCCTATTTATCTTTTTTTTTTCTTTTCTTTTCTTATGTCTAATTACCAGTTCGGTTGTCGTTGTCGTGGTCAATGACAGTCAAAAGGTGGTTTTAAGTGTATAATAAAGTTTATGTGTAGAGATTACAAATTTATTTTTATGTTATCGAAAAAAAAAAAAAACTGAATTGCTAAGAAAAGCACCAATCTAGTTGGATTATGTTAGTTTTCTCCTTTCTAATCAAAAATAAATAAATAAATAAATAATTTTTTCCTTTTGCGAGTTGTATCCTCTCATCATTTATGTATGAAAATAAAAAAATAGAAAATAAAAACATTGTAAATAATCAAAAATATGCTCAAGTATATATTACACATATGCTTAAGCATATATAGATATAAGTATATATTGCATATATGCTTGAGCACATATGCAATAAGCATATAGGCTTGAGCACATATGCAATAAGCATATATGCTTGCTCAAGCATATATTGCATATATGCCTAAGTATATATATATATATATAAGTATATATTGCTAGAGTTTCTTCTTAAATATATTGAATCCAAATAGGTATTAAAAAAATTAAAATTGAAAAAAAAAAAAGGGAGAGAGAGAGAGTTTGAAGTTGATACGAAATTATAACAGAAAAGAAGAAAAATTTTTTTCTTTGAGGTCGAAGTGGGACCCGCCAAAAAAAGAGTTCCAAGTTTAAAGCATAGGCATGGCATCCCATGCCCTCAATATCAAATCTCAACCGTCCCCTCTGCGGTCCTTTCATTGGGTAAACGATCCTGAATTTGTTTATTTATTTGTTTACTTATTTATTTACTCCATTCTTCACTCAAATTTGATCCATTTTTTGGACAGGCAACAAATATTAATCGATAGTTCTGCATCTGATCCAAGAATCTCTTGAAGCCCATTCTCCATTTCGGTAACTACTTTTTGTTTTGTTTTCGTGCTTGTTCTTGTTATTTGATGAAAGGGAGGGAAACTATTTGGAAAAAATCATAGCGTTTTTTGCTCTGGTCAAATGCCTTTAAAGTTGGTTATATGTCATGCAGTCATGGTAATAATCTAAGGAAGAAAATCAGCGTGCCAACTAATCATCCATTTAACAATTTATGTCGGAACAATTGACCTAGTAATTATCTGATTTTATTCAGCAAAAACTAGTCATTTCCTTTTATTTATTACCAGTTAAAAAATATTGAATTGTAATTGAGATTTTAATAACGTAAAACATGAACAATAATATAGAAATACAAATAATGGAAAATTATTTTTCTTGCAAATAATCATTTAAGTAAAGAATTTACATCTTTATGATATAACCATGTTAGTATTTTATTTACTACATTAAACATTCTAAACAAAATATAACTCATTGACTTTTGTAAAATTTGTAATTTTCATTTGTCATCCAAAATAAAAGTTTAATATAAGTATGTCGAAAATGATTAATAAAACAATAACGATGGTCAAGAAGAAGAAGAAGAAGCCTTACAATTCCCTTTAATAGATTGGAAAATCCCAAAAAAGACACAAAAATTTAATTATGAAAAGAAAGGGAAAAAAATCCCTTAGCACTATTAGAAATTATCACAATGTAGGAGATTAGAGTTTTTGATCAGAAAGTCAAGATTAGAAGCTTTAAAAATGTTGAGTTTTTAATGAAGAGAAAATGGGGAAAACAATTATAGGCAAAAACAGAAGCAAAAAATTAGGAAATAATAATAATAATAATAATAATAATAATAAACCAAAGATAAAAATTAAAATTAAAAAAATTAAAAAATTAAAAACAAAATAGAAAGGGGATTAAAAAAAAGAGTAATTGACCTAAATAGTCACTAAACTCTTTTGAATGTGACGATTTAGTTTCTGTTCTTTTTCTTTTTTTTTTTTTTAGCCGAGATAATTCTAAATTCCTATTTTTTTAGCCAATTCGGTCATTTCCATTAAACTCCACTTAATTTTTAACAAAATATTACTTACATTACCATTTTTATAGTAAAAAGACTATAACACCCTTCAATCTCTCAAAAATCCTACCTTCCCTCCCTTTTTCCCCCTCCCCCCCCCCTCCCCCTCCCTCCCTCCCTCCCTCGCTCGTTCCCTCCCCCCCAACCTTTGTAGATAGGTTGGCGATCCTGAACCCATCTCCAGCTGTCGTCCTCGCGGCCCCCAAGTGTAGATCTAGATCCCCTTGAGTTCCGAGCTGGGTCACCCCGAGTTCTGAGTAGTTGCACCCCATCCCCCCACCCCCCAAACTCAAATTTGGGTTTCGCCGCCACCGTCCCTCCTCCCGTACCAGCCCAATTGTGCCCCCGCACCCCTTTCCACCCTCAACCAGATCAGATCCCCCACCCAATCTACCAGATTTATGGGTTTTCTCCCCAGTTCTGATTTAGTTCGGACCCCCTCCCTGCCCCTCGAGTAGGAGTTCCAATTTGGTTCCCCCCACCCTCAAGAAGAAAATTACCTTTTTGACCTTCAAAAGGCACGAAACATGCTTCTCATGGGATCAATCTATTAGTTTTTGTACAAAAAGAATTGAATTGGTCAAAAAATAGGAGTTTATGGCTATTTCGGCCCAAAAAAAAGGGACCAGAACGTCACTTTTAAAAGACTTCAACGACTATTTAGGCCGATTACTTAAAAAAAAAAAAAAAAAAAGGCAGAAAAGAAAAGGCTAACAAGCAAATAAAAGCAAAATAAAGTAAAGTAAAATGAAAAAAGAATACCAAATTAGTTTTTCACTAAATAAACAATTGTTTGAGAAAATAAAAAGGCATGGGATGAAAAAAATAAAATTTACCTTCTTCCTCTATAGCAAAGGGGAAAAAAAAAAAAAAAAGCTTTTTCTTCACTATAGTTGTTTTAAACTTTAGCTTTCGTTTGCAGATTATTTTGAAGTTAGAAAATTTATTTTGAATTGAGAATCCGAAATAAGTTAGTGTTTAGGATAAAGAAAAATAAAAGTAATATTTGCCAGCATAGTTTAGTGGTAATTTTTTTCTTTGACTCCATTATAATGTGTAAATTTTGAATCCCCACTCTCCAGTTAAAAAAAATGGTAAATTTAGATTAATTCTTATTTGAAAAATATTCATTCTAAAATGGTGTGCTAAATACCCTATTAGTTGAACTTTAAAAAAACATTTTACAAAAGAAAAAAGAGTGATAAGATGACAATTTTGTAATATATTAAAATTTTGGTCTCTTTAATGCTCAAGTCCAAAAATACTTGCGACAGTGTGTGGGAGGCAAAGAAAGCAACTGTCAAGGAAAGAAGGACACCAAAAATGGATAATAGATCCATATCTACTCTTTTAATATAGTTACTATTTTTTTTTTAATTTCTTTAATTTGATCTTGATCTCACTTTTACTCATTTTTGCTAACCAAAAAATTTTAATCCTTTTGTACGGAGTATTTTTTTTTTTTTTTAATTTTGGTTAATTTTAAAAAGCATATTCTAATGGTTACCTTCCTTCTATCAAATGACAAAAAAAGTTTTTTTTTTTCGTAGCCAAACAACAAAAAAGTTGTTTGCTAAAAAAAAAAAACGACAACAACAACAAAAGTTACCTCCTTATTAAACATATTTAATGGTTAATTTTTCAATATACAACATGGCGTTTAAAATAGATTTGCTTGCTCTCTAAAGAACGCTTTTCCCTCATTATATTGTTACATATTTTAATATATTTAGGGGCCCACATGGCATGTATTTTAAATAATTATATTTTATTTATTTAAAAGTTAATTGTGGTTTAATATATTATGTGTTATTCTTGTTGATCAATTAAGAGACATATTTTCTAATAACTGCAGACTTGATGGAACGTGTAATTAAAAAGCCCCAATTAGAAATTGGTCCTCTCTCTACCTATATATCGTTAGTTTCTCTCCATCTAAAAAGTCTATCAAGCGTAAAGGGACTAAGAGAGAGAAACCAAGTTTCTTAGAGATTTCTCATCTCTGATCAATTTTTTTGTAAGAAAATCGTCATCGATCAAGATATGTTCTTTCCTAATTATTATATTATGAAAATTGTCTTATTCAAGATCTTGAGTATTGAGGTTTACGCAAAATTAAGATTTGATTTACATAATTAAAAAAATCTTTACATTCGCTTTACAGCTGAAAGGAATTTGTGGGGGGGGAGGGGGAGTGTTAAGAAAAAGCAAGGCTCTTGCCTTTACCTGCATATAGGACATTATTAAAGTACTGTTAAAAAGCTTCAATCAAGAACAGAAGTATTAGAATCTAACAACAACAAAAAATGCGATTCCCAAAACTTCAAAATGCAGCTAAATCTTGTGTTTTTTACTATGAAAAAAGGATCAATTCTACTCTTATATATATATATATATATATATGGGATAGGATATATGCATGGAATAATGTAAATTGCGTAGAGAATAATTATACAGACAAAAAGAAGCCGGAAAATGAAATATAAATTGCTTCTTTTTAGATTTTTTCCAACATATATAAAAAAAAAAAAAAAGAAAAGAATATTCGAGTAGGTAATTTAACTCGAAATTTAATAAGGGCCAGATATCTCTTGAAATTACCTCATCTGCATTTACAAAATTTCATTGACACAAAACCCTTTCTTGCTCCTCCGTTCTGGACTTTGGATTTTGGATTTTTACAGACACAAGAACCGGTTTTGCACAACTATAACGTATAAGCCAGCCCCAGCGGTAAATAACAAAACTTGTGTTCTCGTTTTGTTGCATAACTCTTTTTTTTTTGGGTTAATTTTTATTCTAATTTCGTTTTTTTTTAATCGTTGTTGGACAGAGAAATCTTTTGCCATCGCTAGCTAAACTCCGCACCAGACAAACTGCAGTGAAGAAGTTTAAACTTTAAGTGGTATGAATTCTCAAATTTTTTTTACTCTTTTTCATTCCTATTTATCTTTTTTTTTTTTTCTTCTTTTCTTTTCTTATGTCTAATTACCAGTTCAGTTGTTGTTGTCGTGGTCAATGACAGTCAAAAGGTGGCTTTAATTAAGTGTATAATAAAGTTTATGTGTAGAGATTACAAATTTATTTTTATGTTATCGAAAAAAAAAAAAAAAACTGAATCTAGTTGGATTATGTTAGTTTTCTCCTTTCTAATCATAAATAAATAAATAAATAATTTTTTCCTTCTGCGAGTTGTATCCTCTCATCATTTATGTAATGAATATTAAAAAAATAAAATATAAAAACATTGCATTTGAGAAAAGAATCCGCAAAAGAGAGAGAAAAAGAGAACAATAAAATTATTTTTTTTAGGAGAAAGAAATGAGTGATTAAAAAATTAAAAATAGATAGAAATGAGATTTTAAAGGAAATAATTTGAGTACCATATTTACACCCAAAATATTAAATACCCTCACTATTCACCAAAAACATTACCACCCTCACTTAGAGCTTGTTTGCCAAGCTGTATTGTAAAAATGCATTTTTTTAAAAAAACTTAAGATGAGGATTGAACTCTACACCTTTAAGTGATATGCCTACAACCACTATTGTAAATATGTATTATATTGTTTTTTTTTTATTATGCTATATTATGTTTGGTTTTGCATTGTATTATTATATCATACTACAAAATAAGTTGTTTGTCTGCCGATGTATTGTACTGTATTAAAAATTGAGCTTTTAAAAAGATATTATTAAGGTCATTGTCCCAGAACCAAAGTCGGGTTTTGGGACGGGTACCAAAGTTGAGTTTCATGACTTGGGTCGTGTCGAGATTTAGAATCATAATCAGAACTAGGGTAGGGCTTCGAAAGGGGATCGAGATTTGGTTTTGAGATGAGGGTCGGGATTAGGTTTCAAAATGGTGGTTGAGGTTGACTTTTGGGACGGGAATCAGGTTCCAGATTGAGTTTTCGAACCGAGATTGGGAACAGGTTTCTGGGCTGGGGTTAGTTTTGGGTTTCCAGACTAGGGGTTAGGTCTCATGACGGGTGGCTATCAAGATCGGGGTTAAGGTTGTGTTTCGGGACCAAGGGTAAGGGTCAGGTTATGATGTTGGGTTATGGTTAGATTTTGAGATCAGGGTTGCGTTTTGGGGTCGAGGTCAGGTTTTGAGGTCAATGTTTATGTTGGGTTTCAGTATCGGGGGTCGAGTTGGGTTTCGAGACGAGTGCCCGGGTCAGATTTTGGGAGGGGGTTAGGGTTAGGTTTCAGGACCAAGGTCGAGGTTGGGTTTTGGGATCAAGGTCGGGTTCAGGTTTCGTGATTGGTTTCCTTGTTCAAGTTTTGGGGTCGGGTTTCAAGACCAAAGTCGAGGTTGGCTTTTGGGACTAGAATATCGAGGTCGAGTTTTGAGGTCAGAGTTGGGATTTGGAGTCAGGGTTGGGTTTCATGAGAGGGGCAAGTTTCAAGATCAAGGTTAGGTTTTGGGACCAGGGGTAAGGGTAGGAGTCGGGTTTTGAGGTTGAGGCCAGGTTTCAGAGTCGGGGTCAGAGTTGGGTTTTGAACTTTATCATTTAGTTTTTATCTATTAATATAGCCTCACTAAAACTTTCTCCTTTAGTTTTTATATATTGATGACTAAAATTTTTGTCGGGCTCCGCTACTAATAAGTAACTATGTAATTACAACTTTTCAGTTAACCACTTTTGGAATATTTTGTAATCTTGACCATATTTAAAAACCACCATTATAAATTTGATTATGAAAATATATTGGGATGGTAAACTCATTTTCTTTCTCTTTCTCTTTCTCTTGATTTCGCAGAGACTATCACGCAATCAACAGAATGACAGAAGCTCGAGAAGATCATATAACAATTGAAGTTGATGCCCTGGTAAATGAATTAAGTGATTCGATGAGAACTACAAACTTGACCATGTCACCTCAACGGTGCATCTTCAAAGTCCCAAACATATTGAAAAGGCACAATCCAAAAGCTTATGCACCCAATGCCTTTTCCATAGGGCCCTATCATTATGGCGAGGAACATCTTCAAGCTACACAAAAAATCAAATTGAAGTATTTGCATGATCTCATCTCCGGTTTTGAAGATCCAGACATGGTGTTAAGGACTCTCACTGAAGCCATTAGAGATGTTCAGCAAAATGCCCGTGATTGTTTCGCCGACCCTATTGATAACATCAGTGCGGCTGAGTTTGTAAAAATTTTGGTACTTGACGGTTGCTTTCTCATTGAGCTGTTCCGCAGGAATGATAATGTGAATCTCCGAAAAGTTGATGACCCTATATTCACGGTGAGTTCTGCGTCTGAACTTTTAGGTCACGACCTAATATTGCTAGAGAACCAAATTCCTTGGATGGTTCTGAAGCTTCTGTTTGACAGAATTACTGAAAAACTCGAAGACTCGTCGGCTCAATCCCTAAGTTCACTGGTCATAGGTTACTGCAATCGTACCGGTACCATTTTTGAGAAATTTGGTGCTGTCACTGATCCATTTCATTCTGGGGAACATGAGAGTAACAAGCATATTCTTGATCTGTGGAGGAACTCATTGGTGCTACCTTCTAGTATAAAGGAGAAAAAAAGTTTGGTTCAAGAACAAACTATGCCTTCAGCTACAAGATTGAATGAAGCTGGAATCAGATTCAACAAGGATACATCTCAAAAGTCCATCTTAGATATTGAATTTGAAAGCACTGATGGTGTCCTCAAAATTCCGCCACTAGTCATTCATGAAGATACAGAGTCTCTATTTCGAAATCTCATCTGCTTGGAGCAATGTCTTCCGAATTGCACTCCAATAGTTACCTGTTACGCCATACTATTAGACAACCTCATAAACACTACAGAAGACGTGGAGTTACTTTGCAAGAGTGGGATCTTTGACAACCACTTGAACGCTGATGACGCTGCGAGGATCTTCAATCGACTTTACAACGACGTTAATGTCAAAGAATTCTACTATAGCAATCTTATTGCAGACGTAGACAAATATTGTAAGCGCCATTGGCCAAGATGGCGAGCAGTGCTCAAGCGTGATTATTTCAAACACCCTTGGGCACTTGTTTCGGTGGCTGCAGCCACTATCCTCCTGATTCTTACCTTCTTACAAACCTTTTTTAGCATCATTAAGTAGCAACTATCTTCCAGGCCCAGCTTTCGAGCCTATGTTAATCAGTAATGTGTACCTTATCGTTCTTTGGAGAAATTATGTAAACCTTGTCCCTTGGACTAGTCTATTCTGTAGTATGTTCTGTTCTTTTCGAGGAACGCAGATGTTGTGTTTGGTTATATTCTAAGACTAAATAAAGTGAGCACTTATGTACTGTTTTGCATCTACTTTTGGATAGAATTTTTGCGAGTCCAGTGGATAATATGGAGCTTCGACTAGATAGAATCCAATCTTTACAAGCTAGCCTAGCCTCGTCTTAATGCTTTGATTACCCTTTACTTTTGGATCAATTCATTCAATACCTAACTAGTGAATCGTTTCTTAATGGAACGTCAGTTTAATTTGTTCCAACTGGTGTAGTGTGTTTTTACTTTTTATCTTTTATTTCTATTTTTTGAGTAAACAATGGTGATGGAAATCAATAGACAAACCCAAACATTCTAATTAGGCCGACACCTTTTTAGCATTCTCATCACTTTCTCATTCCACTAACGTATTATTATAAAATAAAATAAAATAGAATAAATTAATAGAAAAATAGTTTGTAGATGGGAAAAAATAAACAATGTGAAAAGAGACAAAAGAAACAAGCAATTTCCTAATTTTGAGTTATAACTTTTTTCCTTAATAGTACCCTTTTAAAAATGTCTGGTTAAAAATCCCAAATTCTGAGGATAAAAGGAATACAAATTTACTATCAAGGTCGGCTAAGTACTAAATCCATATAGCTGGGCAAACCTGCCAAATCTCTATGGATTAGTGAAGAATAAAGACCTATTTTACATTATGTTAATTTCCAACTTAATTATGAACCTTTAAATGTCTGAAATTATTTTATAATTTAGACAAACTTATAAAGCTTTTCATAAGCTTTCCAACACCTACTCATTTGTGCAAATCCGATATCAGAGTAAGAAGTTATGACAAGTATACTTATGGAGATCTGGTGGTCACCAACTAGTTTACTATGTGCGATTGTAGATGCAAAAATTCTAGAAGTTGACTTAGTTTTTTCCTCATCCTTCCACACATTTTCACACCCTAATGACAGCCATTTCCCACCTATTAAGAGATAATTAAACCAAAAATTGAATCCCAATTAATTCCAAAACTGATTTGAAATTGAATCACTTATAATTTTTTATAAGATACAAAATTCTAATATCTTTCTCTCACTTTTCTAGTCTCCTTTCTCGCTTACTCTCTCTTTCTCTATTCCTCTCATACACACAAAATATATATATATATATATATATATAATAAAATCCACCAACCTCCAAATTCATCCAAGTCAAAATCAAAAGGATTTTAAGGTATGTTTTTGTGATTGTTTGATGATGATAATTTTATTATTTGTTTTAGTTTGAGATCCTTCGAAGGCTTAGATGATTTTCTTAATGAGTTTGTTAATGTAAATTTGAGGAAATTATGAGAAATATCCATGAAATGATGATTGGGGGAGGCTATATGATTGATTGACAATGGTTTATTGTTTTAGAAATATGTTAAGTTTTGTGAATGATTGAATTTTGTCAACATGATGATTTTAGGGTTTTCGATTTCTTGAATCATGATTGTATTGGTATGGTGATTTAATAATTTTATATGTCAGAAACATATCTTATGGTTGTTTTGTGTATGTGTGTGTGTGTGTGAATCATGTATGTTGTAGTTTTTTTATATTTTTAATGAATTTTCGGATTTGATGACTGCTACTAGAAATTTTTAGATTTTATGATAAGTATTCCAAACTATTTTTGAGGATGCATAAGGACTCCATTTTTAACGTATTTAGTATTGTTGGAAAGTCCTAGATGTCTACTTTCATTTGAAATCAGTTTCAAATCGTTTGGAGATATATGTGAATTTTTATGATTTTTTAAAAGAAGAAGAGGTCCGGCAGTCAGATTCTGTAAAATTTTAGCGATTAGTATTCAAAACTGTTTATGATGGTCCAAACGGTCTTTGTTTTTAATGATTTTGATATGGTTAGAAAACCCTGGATGTCTATTTTCATTTGAAATCAGTTTTAGATTGTTTGGAGATATATGTGAATTTTTATGATTTTTCAAAAGGACAGATGTTCGACTGTCAGTTTCTGTAAAATTTTGGTAATCAGGTTCAAAATTTGAGGGGTTAACGGTCTCCATTTTTAATGAATTAGGTATTGATAGAAAGATCTAAATGTTTACTTTTGTTTAAAATTTTTTTAAGATCATTTGGAGTCCTATACGAATTTTTGTGAATTTTTGAAAGGATAGAGGTCTGACTGTCAGTTTTTGTAAAGTTTTATAATTTTGTGAAATTGTTCGATTTTTGTGTCTTGATGTCATTGAATGATGTAATCAGCCTATTAGGCATTGTTATAATACAATAGATGTATTTGATGAATTATTATAATCTTTTGTTGATTTTAATATATCTATTATTCATGACATGAATGATTCTAAAAGCGAACACCCGAGATCAAAATCGCACGTCACAATCGAAAAATTTAAAAAGGTTAAGTAAGGCGTTTATGTAAGTATACCTACAACATGAATTAAAGAATTGAAAAGTGTATGTTTTGATATAGATTATAATGTTATGATGTTTTTGAATAATACTTCTTCCATGATGACGTTTTAATGAAAAATATATACATGTATGTATATGTATTTTTATGTTTTAAAATGGCATTATACACCCTTAATGATGATATATGATGATGTTGTCGTCCGATAAGTAGACTTTTTGTCACCGTTAGTTTGGGATTTGCTATCATACTCCTTTTGTGACTAATACGCTATGATGGTGCAACGTAGGGGTGGTAATTCGTATCACGTGTCGGGTTCATGTCATGTTAGAGCCGTGTCAATTTTTTTCTTCTCCGACCCGAACACGACACGCGACACGAACATGAAACAAAACCGCGACACAAACATGACATGAACCTGTCACGGGTTGACACGACATGAACCGAAATTGACCTGCGACACAAAATTAACACGGAATTTACACGAAATTGACCCGAAACTGTCTCGCAATACGAACTTGACCCGAACTTGACACGAAAAGTGACACGAAAATTGACACAATCGAAAAAAACGGGTCCAACCCGAACACGACACTTTTTTTTTCGTGTCAATTTTTCTCAACCTGAACACGACCCGCCCCCTATTTTTCACATCCCGAACCCGCAAAATTCATGTCGTTTTCGAGTCGCGTCGTCGTGTCGCGATCCGTATTGCCACCCCTAGTGCAACATCAAGCCCAATATATGACGGTTTTAAAAGTTAAAAAGTTTTTAAATGATGTTTATATTTATGATGATGTTTTTTATGATAAAAAATAAATCTTTATTTACATTTGGGAGATTTAAGTGTTTTACCAAACCTTTGCTTATATAAGTTAATTTATGTTACAGATAAAGGAAAGAGTAAGATGTAATATTGGATGAGCTTGGAACAGAAGCCGGACAATGTGGGATACGAAAATAGGAGGAACGATCATAAGATGGACAATTTTAATTTCAAATAAAGTCTTAAGATTTTAATTTATTATTATTTAATTGAATGATTTATATATACTTAAATTTTATTTCATCAAATGGGTTTTTTTTAATTATTTTTATTATGAAAATTATTTTGATGTAGTTTTTTTTTTTTTGAATTTCTAGAGTTTTCTAAAATTATCTAAGTAAAATTTTCTGATAAGTCAATATTTTTTTTTCCAAGTTTATTATTTTTTATGATTTTATAAGAGATGAATATTAAAAAGAGAAATCAACCGCAACGGTCTGTGAAAGGTCGTTACATGCAATCACAAGTCGCTAATAATTTTACAAAACACAAAAGAAAACCACAAAAATAATTAAGAGAGAGAGAAGATCAAGGGGGTGATGCGAATTAAGAATCCGTTTGACTAACTACTTCTTTCTACTCAGATTTGCGAAAAAGCAAAAAGGAGGTAAGTAAGGGACACTTCGGTCAACTAATGGCAATCGCTCTAAATTTACACCTACAGGCTATAGTTTGCCCAATCTCAACCAAATTTCAGTGACAACCCTTTCTTGTTCCTTCAAGTAAATCGCACTATAGACACAAGAACTAGATCACAAAACTCGTTTTACACAAGTTATACGTGATCAGATAGCCAGCCAGGTAAAGAAATTAAACTTGCAGTTTCTTATTTTTTTGCATAATTCATTTATATCTGCTTCTTCATTCTTTTATTTATTTAAATTTTTTTTTTTAAATCATGTTCGTTTCTCTGTAATTCTAGCTCGAAAAGGAAATCTTTTGCCATCACTAGTTAACAGTGAACCGGTAAATTGGAAATCTTTTGTCATACTATTTGGTCTGTTACTCGTTAAAGAAGGGAAACTGAGTTTACAATTGTTGAGCTGCTTATATACTGAATCTCCCCACTGGCCATCAGGGACCGAGTGGTAAGGCCATGTGTCTACAGGCAAATAGATCACTCGTTCTTCCGTCGGAGATGGCTAAGCGAACGACAACTCTAGACGTCACACATCCGTTGCCCACCTACCGTTTAGGTGGCACCGGCGAGATCCAGCTAAGGTAAGGAACTCCTACTATGTTTGGATCATTACTTTGACTCCAAAATTTTCAATTCAACTCAATTCTAAATTCGAATTTTCATTATTTTAAATATTTCTATCACACTCATTTTTCTATATCTTTCATACACACGTTTGGATTCGTATACAACTAATTTTTTTTAAAAAATAATTTATCTGACTATTACCTCCAAAATTTTAGGTAACAATTGTATATCTATTTAGTTTTGTTGGTAAACTTATTTCTTTGTATCTTGATTTCTTAGCGAGTATCATATACTCAACACGATGCTAGAGGCTAGAGAAGATTATATTACAGTTGAATCTGATGCTCCAGCAAATGAATTAGAGAACATGATGAACTCTACAAACCTGACCATGTCACCTCAACGATGCATCTTCAAAGTTCCGAACATATTGAAAAGGCGCAATCCGAATGCTTACGAACCCAATGCATTTTCCATAGGGCCCTATCATTATGGCGAGGAACATCTCCAAGCCACACAAAAAATCAAACTCATGTATCTGCATGACCTCATCTCCGGTTTTCCTGGTACAGATCCTAAGACGATGTTAAGGACTCTCACCGGAGCCATTAGTGCGGTTGAGCAAGAGGCTCGTGATTGTTACGCCGATCCTATTGATAGTATCGGTAAAGATGAGTTTGTAAAAATTTTGGTACTTGATGGTTGCTTTCTCATTGAGCTGTTCCGCAAGAATGCAGACAAGAATCTTCAAAAAGATGATGACCCTGTATTCACGACGGGTTGTATGCTCGAATTTTTAGGTCATGACATGATGTTGCTTGAGAACCAAATTCCTTGGCTGGTTCTGGAGCTTTTGTTTGAGATTACCTGTAGGAAGCCCCAAGACCGGACAGCGTCTCACCTAAGAAGATTGGTCCTAGATTACTGCTATTATGTCGATATCAGCCTCTCGAGATTGCCTTCCAACACTATGAGGCATTTCTTTCAACGGCACATGAGAGCAAGCATATTCTTGATTTGTTGAGGAACTCGTTGGTGTTACCTTCTAATCTGATCAAAGAAGAAAGTGTGAATGAAGAAAATATTGAATGGACATCCATGCCTTCCGCTACAAGACTGAGGGAGGCCGGAATCAAGTTCAAGAAGAGGACCG
>CM046378.1:14555041-14580041 GCA_025413485.1 Ficus microcarpa | reverse complement strand
AATCATCGCAGTCCATCCTAGATATTAAGTTTGAAGATGGTGTCCTCAAAATGCCGCCACTAGCCATTCATGAAGACACCGAATCTCTGTTTCGAAACCTCATCTGCTTGGAGCAGTGTCTTCCGAATTGTGCTCCTAGAGTTACTTCCTATGCCGTACTATTAGACAACCTGATTAACACTACGGAGGACATGGAGATACTGTGCAGAAGCGGGATCATCGACAACTGGTTGAATGTCAATGATGCTTCGGAATTCTTCAATCAACTCTACGATCACACTTTTGTCAAAAAATTTTACTATTTACATCTTATCGCAAAAGTGAAGAAATATTGTGGACGCCGTTGGCCAAGATATCGAACAGTGCTCATGCATGATTATTTCAGACACCCATGGGCACTTGTTTCGGTCCTTGCCGCTGTTATACTCCTGATTCTCACTTTCCTGCAGACCTTGTTTACCATAACTAAGTAGCATCTCAGCTTTCAAGCCCATGTTCAGCACATGTACCACGTGTTCTATAGAGAAGTAATGTAAACATCTCTCTTTGACTACTCTAAAGTCTCGTTGGTGAATGAATGAGTTAACTCAGTTGAATGAACTTTTTTATCTCAGTTTGAGTTTTGACTTTTTAAAAAATAGTTATAAACTTTGTTGACTTTCTCAGAAAAAAAAACAAAAATTAATATAAAAAAGTACAATTTAGTTAGAGTTAAACTTTGTTACCAAACAAAGACCGTAAATCCGTATTTTGTATAATTCTGTTTAACATGTTTTTTGAAAGAATGCTAGATTTTAGCGTTGTCTGTTTGGTGTCATTATAGTATCTCTTGACATTATAGGTGTACTATCATATGATCATCTGCTATATTTATGTTATTAAGACACCCAAAAAAAAAAAAAAAAAAAAAAAAAAAAACAAACGAACAAACGAACAAAACCAGGAAATTTTAATGTTACATGGATTAGATGGCCAAACAGTTTTTCCAACCACGTCCGTTCGCATGGAACATTAAGGTTGTTAAAAATGCTAAAATGTTAACTCAATGCAGTTCTTCCCAGAAAGTTTTCCAGAACCAACACATCACAAGTCGTTAGATAATGAGACCCAACGATACACAGATAATCCGAGTAGATGATGCCTTATCCATAAGAATACGTGAGACCGTCAAACGACATGGGTACGGTGCTCCATCCATCTTCTGGTTAACACATTCCAGCTTCCAAGATCATTATTCTATCTTGGCACTCAATAAATTATTTGCTACAACACCTACAAAAAAGAAAGAAAGAAAAGAAACGAAAAGTTACGGCTTTGTTTGTTTTGTTCGAAGTAAAATAACAAATGGTAGGTGATTCAGCGGGTTACAATACTACGAGGAAGACATGCACGGTTTTATCTCTATTGAGAATTGACAACCAAAGCCTCTTTGTACTGCCAACAGCTAAATAATATGTATTAGCATCTCTTTTTCCATCTCCCAGCAATAGTACACATGTTTCGATGCAACTGGTGTAGCGTATCGCAAGAAACAGGGGCATGGGCCCAACGTGGACCTGCATGTTCGGGACCATGCCCCTGTGTCTTGTGGTACCTGAAGGCCAAAACCAGTGGTGTCGAATAACAATACCAGAAAGAATAAAAAAGGAAATACCAACCTCAGCATGATACAGAACTCCTGGGCTTGAATTTCAATGACCTGCCAAGTAATCAACCAACCATGCTTTATGTACCCGGTTATCAACTTAAATTGCTGAATACAGAAAGTTGATTATTTAGGCAAAGGAAAAAAAATACAATAACTAGTAATCTAAAACATCAAAAACCAAAAACCAACCTTCAATCCATTTCTACTAGGCGTTTCTTCCTTCTCCAGTGGCTAAGCAGTACTTCAACTCCCTCCTTTAGCCTAGCCCTTTTTCCTTCCTCGTAGTTCCACAGTTCCGAGGTAATATACCTCCCACTTGGGTTGTATTCATTTATCTCGATTAGAGCATTTGTCACAGATTTGTAAACATCTTCACCCATTTCCTTTCGCAAGCCTTTCAACTTTTCATCTTCGTCATCTACAAGTTCCTGAATCAATTAAATCGGCATTAGACAAATATATCACACTAAAATAATAGCAAGGTAACCAGGGATGTGCCCACCCAAGAAAACGGAGCATCAACAGATCTTAGTTATCGTCCATGGTTAATACACCAACTTAGAAAAAAATACTTACTAGAACAAGCGTAAATTTTAAGCACCATTCCCGAAAGTATCCAAGAAAATTTGTAATATCATTCAAAATTTTGCTTTCAAGGCTATTTTACAGACCACAATAACGTAAATAATTTTAACACACAATTTAACTTGTTTTGCATTTCCAGTAAAAGATTATCTACGCCGGTGATACAAGTTAAAGTAAGTTTTATATACTGATTGTTTCATTAATAAGAAAAGGATGCAATTTGGAGAAAGTTTCCTCAACATCACATGCTGTGCACGACATAGAACAGAGCCAAACTAGCAGCAAGGAAGAAAGATGACAGAACCAAACTTGAAAACAATTACAGAAAACAAACCTTATGTTTTCCATCAACCATGGTAAATTTGAAAGGATGCCAGTCTGGGTCCTTAAGATATTCCTCCCACAACGAGCACAGCTCCATTGCTCGGTCTTCTGCTTCTTCCTCCCTATACTTTCTCTTCATTGCTTCCAAGAATGGCTTACCATCTAGTTCTCCCATTCTTTTAACGCAAATTGAGGAACGGTTTGGTATTTCTTTCAACCCCTACAAGTCCAAAATTAGTTAAGATATTGGTTCACCTTATGTTCACTCAATTGATCAGTTAAACTTTTTAAAGAAAATTGCGGTTGAAGGTTAAACTACCCTCAATTAACACTTTCATCCTTGAATGGTGAACCTTTCGAAGTAATTAGTCCCCAAACTAAACTAGAGTTTAGAATGAAGGCCAACGAAAGAACATCACGTCATATAACATTCATTCAAATTGTCAGAGAATTATGTAGTAAAATATTCAACCACAGAAAATTGTTATTAGTTTGTATTTTAGCCCTTAAAGTTAAACGTCCGAAGAATTTCCTTATGGATTTGACTAGGTTGTAAAATAAAATACAACCTTTTTCATATGCCATCAATTAATTATTTTGACCACTTGTTTCAAGTAATAGAACCTTACGTCCGTAAACATGGGCACATGCATTAAAAATTAATCATACCATCGTGAATTTAATAAAATAGGAAAAATAATCAAAAGTAATAGTGGGGAAAAAGGCTATATTGAGGTAATTAAAATAAGAAAGACGAAACTTACGCTAATCAATTCCTTACGAGCTTCCTGTAGCTCATCATTGCACTTACGCTCCTTTATAATAAGAGTTTGATTCAGGGCATCTAAATCCTCATACTCTCCTTCCTTTTCTCTCAACTCTTTGTGTATTGCCTCCACCTTCTGAAGAACTTCTAGATCATCATCACCCATGTGCTTCATAACATTTAATGAGCCTCTTAGTCGCTCAATTTCCAGCTCAAGCGCTTGCTTTGCGTCCAGTTTCTTTTCCAGCTGGATTATTCTATTATGGAGCTCCTCCTTTTGCCTCTGGATGAAATTGATTGGGATATATGTTAATTTTCTTCCCTCAAGAATTCATATGGAAATAACTTGGTTATTATAAAATACTTAAAAAGAACTTAACAACCTTCTGATCTCCCGCCAGTTTCAGTACTTTTTCGTCGGCCTTCTTTTGTGCCAAAGCAGCCATTTCGAGAGAACTGTTTCTAATGGAATTCTGAAAGAACAACAGGTATCATCAGCCATCATGTGTATGCTAACATCATAAATGCATAGAACATCACCTAGATATTAGAAATAACTGAGGTCAATTTTAACGGTGTCCATCACCTTTTTTTTCTTTTCCCTAATGACTTTGTTACCTTCTTAGTGTTCATATTATCTAAGACACCTCCTTCGTATTCACGTCATCTGAAGCATGAATTACAATGAAGTGAAAAATGTCAAACCTCTTCAAGCTCCTCAGCAAGCTTTTTTCTTTCACTATCGTTATCAGCCTCACGCTTCTCCAACTCCACGCCACGCAACTCAAGCTCCTTTTTTTGAGATTCCAATTGAGACTTAATTTTTTCATGGTCATTAAAAATTCTCTGAAGGTGATCTCGTGAACTTGATTGGATCTTTTTAATCTCTACAAATAGAGAGAGTAAGATGGCTTCAATTAAGTTCACAAAAAACACAATTATAACTTTAAAAAAAAAAATAATAATAATAATAATAAAATATTTATTTATTTATTAAAAAAAAAAACCATGACTAAGGAAAAATGACAAATTTGAATCTGCTTTAAGGTTTACCCTTCTGACCCAGTACTAGCACATTTCAAGAATTGGAATAGCTAGACACTTGATGAACCAAATTATATAAAAGATTGGATTTCAAATTCCAGTTTTAATACGGAACAAAATCTAACCAAGCTGTACCTTCGTTATAAGTTTGATGGAGCTTATCATTCTCTGCCATCAAAGCTTCAATGGAGTTTGAGGTTTCCCTACACTTCACTGCCATCTCTTCCAAGTGTTTGTTCTTTACCTCGATGATATTTGTAAGGTTAGATACAAGCTTATCTTGCTTTCTGGCTTCTTCCTCCATGATTTCAGAAATGCTTTTAAGGTCTCCAATCTTCCTCAAGTGTTCTCCAACTATGTTGGTCAAGTTGTAGTCATCTCCACGAGCAACCCAACCGTAAATACCAGATTTTTCACCATTCTTGGCATACCAATCCTTTTTCCCATGACGATCTGCCTCATAAGCCCGCTCAAATGACAGAGCGTTATGGAAGCCAGGCCAGCCTTTGTTGAATTCTACAACAGCACAGCCCGAGTGACCTCTGTAATTCCACAGAGGACGCACTCGAGTCGGATTGAAGCCTCTTCTTATCAGCTCATCTCTCAGCTTGGATCCACTTCCTCCCGCATATCGCCCATCCTCAGTCTGTGTAGTGGGAAGGTTAACCACAATCCCTATCCAAGGCCACACAAACTTGTCATCGTTGTCACAATTAACAACCGGGCCATTACCCTTGCTCTCGCCCGCGCCTGTGCCTGCACCTACACTCATACCATCACCCCCACCCGCAGGTTTTGAGGGTCCAACTCCATCTGGTAAATCTTTCGCCAAAAATCTGGCCAGAGCCAAGTGTTCCGTCTTTTGCTTTACGCTTCTCTTGTCTGAAGAACTCTTTCCCACCCCAGTAGCATGTTGGAGTAGGTCTTTATACTGATAATTTTGCTTCTTCTTCTTCGGGCAATACGGGCAAGTAAAGGTCCCATCCCAAAGTTTAACATGATGTTTCCCACTCTTTAGCTCCTTGTAAGCTTCCTCAACGGAATCCTCCATTTCAGTGTCACTTACATCTGAATCGTCTGATGCGGTCGCCGAACTTCCCATTTCGACCTGAAAATCGAAACATGCACCGAGCTATTGACTTTAAAACCTTTTTTGTTTTTTTTTATGGGATAATCTCTATTGAATGCAATGTACTTGGGTTATAAAAACCTAAAGTTTAACCTCGTACAGCTGTGAAAAACAGAACACAATTGAATAAATATCACTGAAGCATTTCTCAGTTCTTTTAGTTTGTTATTTTTGTTGTAATGTTTCTTCGTTATCATCAAGAAATGGATAATTAAATACCCAGAATTTCTTCATTCAAAAGAGAAATTCATTTCAACTCGTACAAAAACTCACAAATTTAAAAAAAAAATCAAAAAAATTAACACGACCAGTACACGAAAATATACCAAAAACCCATCATGCAAAGCAAAATGCTGATCTAAATCGAGGCACCAGATAAGCGAGAACCGTAAAAAAGCAGAAAAACAACAATGTAGGAACGACATGCTGAACATGCAAGAAGAGAAAACGACCCAAAAATGGAGAAGAGCGAAAGAGGGCTAGAGTCCAACCTGGATCGGCGAACAAAAACCGCCTCTCGCCGGCCAAGAAAGAGCCGAACGGGCTCTAGGAGGAGGGAATTGGGGGGATTTTTTATTTTCAATTTTTTTTGATTGGGGTGGGTTAGAAATGGTGGTCAAAGGGGAGGGTGTAGGAGTGAATGAGAATCGAGAGAGCAGTGACAATTGAATTGAATTGGGACTGTGAAAAAGCTGAGTAAGACGACAAAAAACGGGGCGGGGTTCTGAGCTAGGGAAGTGTGTCGTGTGTATGTGCTTGGGAGAGGAGAGATTCTTCACTGACAAAAAGACACGGGGTGGGAACTGTGGTACGCTGTACTTGATGTTTGGTGGTCTGAAAGTCTGTAATGGTTTTTAACTCGCGCGACGGATTCACGCGCACCCCATTGACGAAGATTGCGAGTGGGATTTGAGCTGCTTCTACTTTTTCCACCCACATCTTTTAAGTGGGTTGGTCGAGGGTTTCTTCCTCGTTAAATGCTTAAATTGGTATAATTTCTGCTGTATTGATTAGGATATATAGGTATTTTATTTTTTGAGATATTTATATATCACGAGAGAAGATATTTAGTCTCGAAATTATCTAAACACGCAAATTAAATTGAGGTCCTGTTTGGGATGATATTTAGATAAGTGTTTTCTAAACTTTTTTTTTATTGTCATTTATCTCTAATTTTATTGTTTATTTTACTAAATATTTTTAAAAAATTAAAATTTTAAAAATTCATAATTTTATTATTTTAAGTTAAAATGAGATAATTTTTTTTTTTCAAATTGCATATAATTTCGGGAGAAATAAAACAAGATCTATATTACTGATTTTTTTCTGAACATATTTCAAGTTTTTATATTTTTTTTACTCTCAAACAGATCATTTTTATCAAATACATATTTTCAAAACTCAAATCATCTCTAACCTCCAAAGTACCGTCTTCAAACATGACCCAAAATAGGCCTTGAATTGAATTAAATCATTCTCTATTTTTTGCCCTTATTTGTTGCTTCTAAGCACAACTACTCCAAGGAGAGAATAAAATATATGTTGACCAACTAATTTATTTTGGAGAATATATTTAAGGGGGTGTTTTGTGAAGTGAGTTTGAGTTAAGATTTTTTAAGTTTCAATAGTAATTTTTGTTGACTTTTCAGAAAAGACAAAAAACTTTTTCAGAAAAGATAAAAAACTTTTTCAGAAAAAGACAAAAAAAAGTACAGTTTAATTTGAATTGAACGCAATGCCAAACAGGCCATAAATTTGATAGCCAACTAATTCTACGTTTGGATGACATATCTAATTTCTGAAATTGGAAATTTTTGTAAATGAGTGTTTTTTGCAACTTTTTCTATCATTTTCTCGTTGTAAAAAAAAAAACTTACTTTATACAGTATTCTTTTAAAAAATGAAAATAAAT
Organism: Ficus microcarpa; assembly: GCA_025413485.1. NCBI lineage: Eukaryota > Viridiplantae > Streptophyta > Magnoliopsida > Rosales > Moraceae > Ficus > Ficus microcarpa. The sequence goes on along the minus strand of CM046378.1, from coordinate 14,572,633 downwards.
TTTTTTAAAATATTCTCACAATACACAATTCCCAATAACATTTCTTCTCATTCCAAATAACTTTTTTAAAAAAGAAAATGTTTTTACATATTCAAACACAATCTTATTCTTAAAATATAAAGATTTTCTCATTTAAAACAAGAAAATTTTCATTTTTAAAAATGGATACGTGATCCAAACGAAGTGTAAATATACCTAACTTTAAATCAAGCTATAAATTAACACTTCCACAACCAAAAAAAAAAAAAGCACATTTCAAAGTTGGGAGATGAAAAGATGATAATAATTTATACGCCACAACAAGAACATTTTAATGGGCATGTTGAACTAAGACTATCTCCAGTGTATTTGAATATATCAATGTTATATTTGTTTTAAAAGAAAAAAAAGATTGAAAAATAGTTTTTTTTTTTTTTTGATACTTTATATTCCATTAGTATAATGCTATCTCAAATCGTTTTTGTTATGTTTAGATTTTGTTTGGTATTTAAGTTTAACTGCAACTAAATTATACTTTTTCATCTTAGTTTTTTTTTTTTTTTTTTTTGAAAAGTCGTGAAAATTTATAGTTATTTTTTATAAAGTCAATCAACTCAAACTGAAAAATTTCATCTCTAACTGACAAATCAAATACAAGCTTAGATAATTTTAAATATAAATATAATGATTATATTGAAAAATGAAGACATCAATTAATAACAAGTAAAAGTAAATTTGACATTGGTTTTATCCACTAGTACTAAATATAGAATTTACCATATGATAAATTTGAGATTAAAAATAACATTATATTAAATAAAATTTTTTTTTGAAATGCTAATATATTATAGGAAATTAGATTGTGTGATCTTTTTTAGCCATATAATCTAATAGATTACTGAGTTTTTTTTTTAATTTAACAAAATAACTGTTTGTCATTTTTTTTAGATTTGGTCAATCGGTGATTAATTAATGGTCAATCAATCATTGATTGATCAAATTAATTATACTATGTGTTTATTTAATCACTAATTGATCATTAAAAAAAATTAATTGATCATTTTAGGAGGAAAAAAAATATATTCTAATTAATTTTTAAAAACTTCGATCATTTATTAAAAAATTTTTTAAAAAGTTATTTGATTATAAATCTCATATTTATATTGGTTCATTAATTTAGCATTGTATTTGACATTTGACGACATACTTTAGAGGAAATTCATAAAATCTTTTTCTAAAATAAAGCTTTGAAATCACTTGTTCATTTTCGAATAGAAAAATTTTATTATTTTGTGAAAAAAAAATTTTTTTATTTTGAGAATAAGACGATGTTTGGATGAGTAAAAAAATTTTTTTTTTTGAAAATAAGAAATTATTTAGAACAAGAAAAAAAATATTAAAAATAATACAACATGAGAAGATTTTAAAGAGATTATTTTTTTCAAAAGAATACTTTATATAATAAATTTTAAAAAAAATAATTTTTATTTTTTAAAAAGGAGAGTCTGTGGTAGAGACTCTCCAATTGTCTCTACCGGTAGAGCCATTTTTTAACCATTAAGATTTAATCGAACGGTTGAAATGTTATTGATGTACCAAACTTACCATACACCTCACCTTATATGATTTTTCCCATCCAAAGTCTTCTCCATCACTGGCGACCCACCTCCGGCCCCCCCACCACCGATCCCAGCCCCGGCTGCCGGTGACCCCTTTCTCTCTCTTCCCATTTCTCTTCTTATCTTTCTCTCTCTTCTCTCTCTCTTTCTTTCTCTCTTCCCCTCTCCCCTGCGGCCCCCCACCCCTGGCCCCCCCACATGCCCAGCCCCGGTCGCCAGCGACCCCCCTCTCTCTCCCCCTTTCTCTCTCTTCCCCTCTCTCTCGCGGCCCCAGCCCGTCCCGGCAGCCCCCCTCCCCCGGCCTCCCACCGCCCCGCCTCCCCCTCTCTCTTTTCCCCTATCTCTCTCTTTTCTCTCTATTCTCCTCTCTCTCTCTCTCTCTCTCTCTCCACTCTCTCTTTGCTCTCTGTACCCCACCTCACCCCGGCCCCCCACATCACCCCCGACGAGAGAAGAGAAAGAGAAAGAAGGGGAGTCGCGGGTGGGGTGGGATGGGGGGCGCCAGGCGGCCGAGGGTGGAGAGAGAGAGAAGAAAGAGGAGAGAGAGAGAGGAGAGAGAGAGAGGGGGAGGCGGGGGGTGGGGAGGCCGAGGGAGGGGGGTCGCCAGGCAGGGTGGGGGGCCGCGGGAGAGAGGGGGGTCGCCGGCGGCAGGGGCTGGGGTCAGTGGTAGGGGGCCGGGGGTGGGGGGCCACGGGAGAGAGGGGAGAGAGAGAGAAGAGAAGAGAGAGAAAGGGGGTCGCCGGCAGCCGAGGCTGGGGCCGGTGGTGGGGGGCCGGAGGTAGGTCACTGGCGTCCGTTGCCAGCGGCGAGAAGGTCGCCGGCGACGGATAAGACATTGGGTGGGGAGAATCATACGAGGTCAGGTGTATGGTAAGTTTGGTACACCAACAATATTTCAACCGTTCGATTAAATCTCAACGGCCTAAAAAAAACTTTTCCGATAGAGACCCTCAGTTCTTCCCTTTTTAAAATGAGAAATTGATAAAAAAAAAAAAAAAAAATTTCATAAAATTTTTTTAATTTTAAAAATTGAACATCTCAGGGAAATTTGTCCTGAAAAAATAAATGAATAAAAATCTTCCTTTGGGCCTCTCTGGGTCCTCAGTCCAGAATCAGTGTTGCACTTTCCACGCATCCAAACAGATCGATCCCAAGCATCACGTCATCTCCAACCTTACAACGGTGATGAGAGTTTCCACTCCGATCACGTTCGCCCATTTTCCCATTGTTTTAAGATAGAGCCATTACCAGGGCACCGGACATTGATTCACCGTCGGAGCTCAGCGCCGGAGATGATGTTCCCGCAATTCGGCGCGACGGCGGAGACTCTGAGCAAGGCCTCCACAATAGTGTTCCGGATCGGCACCGACGCCACCTCTACGACGACCCCGACGATGTCAGCATCGCCCCCCTCCTCGACAGCAAGTTCGACTCCGAGAAGTGCGAGGCTCTCAAGCGCCTGCTCGCTCTCATCGCCCAGGGCTTCGACGTCTCCAATTTCTTCCCTCAGGTGACCATTTCGCTCTCGATTTGATCTGTTTGGTTGATCGGAAAAGAAAATCATGAAAGAAATCGCGGAAAATGAGCGGACTTTCTTAGGTTGGTGATGTTCGGATTGCATTGGAATTGCAGGTTGTTAAGAACGTGGCGTCTCAGTCTTTGGAAGTGAAGAAGCTGGCTTACTTGTACTTGTTGCATTATGCTGAAAAGTATGATACTGTTGTGAAATTCTTGTTTATTGAATTGATTGTGATGAGTAATACGAAATATGATTGTTTTAGATGTTTCTTACATGTGAAGTTAGGTTGTTTTGATTAGCTTTGTGTAGGATCTGTTTGCTATCTTGGTCATGAGGGTTTTCTTTTGCAAATTTAGGCGCCCCAACGAAGCGTTGCTGTCGATTAATTGTTTCCAGAAGGACTTGGGGGATCCGAACCCGTTGGTTAGGGCGTGGGCGCTTCGGACAATGGCGGGAATTCGATTGCACGTCATTGCGCCTATTGTTCTAGTTGCAGTTGGAAAATGTGCGAGAGATCCATCTGTGTATGTACGGAAATGTGCAGCAAATGCACTTCCCAAGCTGCACGATTTGCGGCTGGAGGAAAACGCAACTGCGATTGAAGAGGTTTGATTAGTTTTTGTTTCCATTGACAAATTGATAATTTGTTCATTCCGGGTGGTTGAAGATGGTTTTCTGTTTTCTTTGTGACCGAGTATCTGTTTTAATTGTGTGGAAGATATTTTCTGTTATAAGCAAGTTTCGAAACACCTAACCAAGCCATAATCATGGAACGACATCTTCTTATTTTGTGTAAACACATTATCAGAAGTCTGAAATGTCTTTGCATGGATTAGTAGGCGCAAGCGTGGTTATCATGAAGTGCATTCCTAGTTTAGAAGCCAGTTTAAAATATATGTATATCTTCTAGTGACACAACTTAGTGCGTCAATGAACAAGAAATGCCCACATATGTCTATCATGCATAAGCATGTGCACGTAATCTATCATGGGAATTTCTTCTGCCATATTTTTATTGGTTGTGAAGTTTCACTCGTACACGAATTTCCTGTCTAGTAATCATAATTTTTAGTTTTGCTCCCAGTTACAGTCTTGCAGAGACCATGGAGTAAAATTATGCTGCCGAGTATAATGGTCTCTTGGTGCTAGATATACCCGAATGTGCAAGGAATTGTTTGTTTTAATTCCTATAACCTTGAGATTGTTCTGTCTCTCTGTAGGTTGTAGGAATGCTATTAAAAGATCATTCACCAAGTGTCATTGGAGCAGCAGCTGCAGCATTTGCTTCTGTCTGTCCTAATAATTTGCCTTTGGTTGGAAGAAACTTTCAAAGACTATGTGAAATTCTTCCCGATGTGGAAGAATGGGGTCAGATAATTTTAATTGGCATTCTTTTACGCTATGTAGTTGCAAGACATGGACTTGTTCGGGAATCAGTCATGTTTTCTTTGTACCATACTGAAAGTAATAAATCTGAGAAGGGTAGCTCAGAATCAGAAATGACGTTCACATTGGAGGAAGAAAATGGTGACATGGGCTGGAATTATGAGTCTGAATTGGCACAGATGGTCTCCCAATGCTATATTGAAGGACCAGATGTATATTTATCTAGATCAAGTTTAGACAAAGGTTCTTCAGAATTTAAAGGGGAGTGTTTTACATCTAGCAGAAGTAATGAAGATGTGAAGATCCTGCTGCAGTGTACATCACCATTGTTATGGAGCAACAACAGTGCAGTCTTACTAGCAGCTGCCGGGGTACACTGGATTATGGCTCCAAGGGAGGATGTTAAACGAATTGTTAAACCACTATTGTTTGTCCTGAGATCGTCTAATGCCTCAAAATATGTGGTACTCAAAATAATTTCCTTACCTTCCAGTTTTCGGAATTAATTGACGTGTGAGTATGTTAATATGGTCTAACTGCTGCCTTACTAGCTTATTGTGTTCCTTGTCTGCATATTGCATTTTTTATTTTTCCTAGTTTTAGTAATATTCATGTTGGAAAGGAGCATGAAGCCCTCCTTACCTCTTACACGCTATCTTTTAATCTGTTACCATGTAAGTTTATGAAGATCTTGATTTGCTGCTTTTAAGTATGCATTTTGTTGTTTTGATATATTCTACTTTTTTTAAATATGCATTATATTGGTGAATGCTTCACGTACCTTTAGATGCCTTTTTTGTCCAATAATGCTAAGATCTCTTTTCTTGTCTATCATCCTTTATTTCTTTATCAGTTTTCAGAAGATATTGACAATGAAGATTGTTTGATGGTTATATCTATCAGGTCCTCTGCAACATTCAAGTGTTTGCAAAAGCAATGCCTTCTCTCTTTTCTCCGTACTTTGAAGACTTTTTTATATGCTCTTCCGATTCCTATCCTATCAAAGCTTTGAAGCTGGATATACTGGCTTCTATTGCTACAGATTCGTCAATTTCATCAATACTCAAAGAGTTTCAGGTAAGTTTCTTCTATTTTTCTTTCCCTAATTAGTACGTACAACCTAGGATGAACCTATGTATATGTGTGTGTGCATTTGTTTCTTGGTATATTATCAGAGAAGCTTTTGGTCTTCAAATTCAGCGAGTCTTTTTTTATTATGATTTTTGTGCTGGGAATTGACACCTTTTGATTCAGTTGTCTGGTCCTGAGTTTTTTGATGTTACCACTCTAGTAGTACGATTAGATCGTCTTCATTTTTTGAGAAAAAAGTTAAACTTGAGACGCAATATTATCTGTTCTGCAATTATTTCTGATGCTAAGGTCAATCCATATCACCAGTATTTATGCCAGTTCATAGAACTGATAAGAAACCAATTGACGAAAGATGTTCATCCTGATTCCTAAGCTAGTTTCAAGTTGTTCCATTCGCTGAAAGTTCAACCTACATGCACGGGTGCATAAGATTGTGCATGTTAATTTTTTTTTTTTGCTGCAAGCCATATTATTTTTAACTTCTGTTTTAGGCTTTCCATGTCATAAAGGTTCACAGATTGAATATTATGAAATTAATGATAGTTTATAGTTTTTTCCAGGATTATATTAGAGATCCTGATAGGAGATTTGCTGCTGATACCATTGCTGCAATTGGTATCTGTATGCAACGACTTCCAAAGATGGCAAATACGTGCTTGGAAGGGCTATTTGCTTTGACTAAACAAGGTTTGCTGGTTTTGAAAACCAAAAACATGTATTTCTAAATTTTGTTTCTGTTTAATCTCACTAAGTACTTCTGGTATTGCAGAATTTTACACTAGTGACATTGGATCAATGGAAGGAGAAGCGGGGGTTTTGGTTCAAGCAATATTGTCTATTAAATCAATCATTAAGCAAGATCCGCTCGGTCATGAGAAAGTATTCTTCTTTCTAATTTTTATGATGAGTTGTTTCATTTGTTTTTGATGTTTACTTTTCATCTCTGCCTGGCTTCTCTAATTATTCAAGCAAGTCTTTAGGGTAGAGATATAATATAAATGAGACCGATAGAGTACTTGACATGTTTGTGAGTCTGTTTTTAGGAAAAAAAATATATCTTGCTTGTTTGATGCTTCGGTTCATTATATTGTAGTTTCCAGTGGCTGCATCTCTTATTTGCTTCTTCTTTGGCTTAATTGAACTTGATAATACTTCAAGTTACTACGTGAAATCTTTGCTTACATGGCACCGGATTAAAACATTTTCCAGTGGAATCAAAGCAATTATGCATCTAAGCTCTGAGCCAAGATTGCAACTTTTATGGTGGCATTGGATTTCAACCTCAGGCATGCTAGTATATAAAGTCCAGAGTTAAGAATCAGTTATACAGTTAAATATATCAGTTTGGTCATCCGGTGCCATTAGTCACTTGTATATTGGGTTGAGATACGTCTGCAGTTTTATTTTGATTCATCATCATGTCATGCCATCTATTTTTTTATTATGTGAAACTGATTCCTGTTTATTTTGAAGGTCATTATACAGTTGGTTCGTAATTTGGATTCAATTAAGGTGCCTGCAGCTCGTGCAGTGATCATTTGGATGGTGGGAGAATACAACTCTTTGGGGGAGCTGATTCCGAGGATGTTAACCACAGTACTTAAATATCTCGCACGGTGTTTCACTTCTGAAGCGTTAGAAACAAAACTTCAGATTCTTAATACTACTGTCAAGGTAATTCGAAACTAATCCTTCTTTTACGGGTAGAAACTATTATTGTTATTTCTTGCTGTAAGAGTCATTTATCATTGTCATGTATCTCTTATCATTTCAGATTGTTTTATACAAGATTTTATTTTCCAATAATTATTTTGTGTTTTTGTTATTTCAAGTGTATTCCTTTAGGTTCTTTACTTTTTTCACTCCTAGATTGATTTGATTGGTGAGGATCTCAAACGTTACTGGCACCTGTTATTTCAAAGGTTCAACTTGTCTTTTCTGTAGGTTTTATTATTTGCAAAAGGCGAAGACAAGTTGACATTTGAAAGAATTTTAAGCTATTTGCTTGAACTGGCGAAATGTGACTTGAACTATGATATTCGTGATCGAGCTTGTTTTCTGAAGAAACTTCTCTCATCCTATTTAGACTCCCACGGGGCAGAAGCAGAAACAGATTGTCCACCTGAAAATAAGGAGTTGTCAAGTGCACTTGCAAAATCCATATTTGGGGGACAAGCAAAACCATTGATTCCTGAATCCAATAATCATCGGATTTATCTCCCTGGGTCATTGTCGCAGATAGTACTTCATGCTGCTCCAGGTTATGAACCTCTCCCAAAGCCTTGTAGTTTAAAAGGTGATGATCTGGATGTAAATGCAACAGGGGATCAAGCCACTAGTGATCCCTCAATATCTGATGATGTTGACTCTGTAACTGGATCGTTGGATGAAGAAACTGCTTCTCAGTTCAGTTCACAGCACTCTAGCACAGGTTCTGGTGGCAGCTATGGCAGTGATGAAACTGGTTCGGAAAGAGAAGACGACGACAATACTAATCCATTGATTCAATTATCAGATCCTGGAAATACTTACAGAGTGCAAAATCATACTTCAGAGACTGGTTCTGCTGATTTTGGGGAATTGATGTCAAAGCGTGCTCTAGAGTCTTGGTTGGATGATCAGCCTGGTTTGTCAAATGTGAATTCTTCAGAGCCAAGTCCAATCAATAGATCTTCAGCAAGAATCTCGATTGGAAAAATTAAAGAAAAAATAAAACGTAAAAGCTACGTGCTCTTGGATCCAGTGAATGGAAATGGCCTAAAGGTGGACTATTGCTTTTCATCTGAGATTTCAATCATCTCATCTCTACTTGTTTGTGTAGAAGCTTCCTTCAAGAACTGTTCAACGGATCCTATGTCTAGTATAACTTTAGTTGACGAGGAATCTAACAAAGTCTTGGATAATGCAGATCAATCTTCGACTCTGACTGAGAGGTGATATTTTTGAGAAACAACTGATAATTCTGAATTATGCTTATTTAAGAAAGTTAGTATTCTTGTTTGCTTGCTTGTGAATTTTCGTACTTGTGACATCACTTCATTATCTGAACCAAACGCACTGGAAAGTGGCAATCTTTTTAGCCTGGTTGATTTTTGTTTTTAATCATCGAATAAGATAGCTGTTCCAAGTTAAAAGCATTCACGCTTTAAGTTGGTCTGAGTTTAATATAAAGCAGCATTATTTTTCTTTTTCTTTCTTGTTTGTGTATAAATCTTTGGAACCTTGGTCATATTTGTTTCTTGGTGTCTCGTCTTTGTAGCTTAAGTACGGTCTAGTTTCTTGCTAACTTTACTTGATGTACAGCTCCATGACATCTCAAGATGATGTGCCAACCTTGGTTTTTAAGGACGAGATCACTTCTCTGGAACCTGATCAAACAACGACAAGAATTCTCCAAGTTCATTTCCATCACCATCTCTTGCCTCTAAAGCTGGCTTTGTATTGTAATGGGAAGAGGCATCCTGTCAAATTATGGCCCGACATTGGATTTTTTATTAAAGCTGTTCCCCTTGAACTAGATGCCTTCATAAGTAATGAGTCTCATCTAAAAGGAATGTTCGAATGCACGAGGAGGTAAGTGACTCCGTTTTTGTTTTCTTTTTCATATTCCTCCAATCCTTTTTTTTTTTTTTTTTAACTTTTTGTTTGTTGTTGTTTAAACTAAGGGCGTGCTTAATTTACATGAATGGGCAAGTGAAAGATACGAGTGTTTCACTTTCTCTTCTATTCACATATTTACTAATAAAATCAGGAATTATGATTTAGTGGGGCTCACATGATTTAGGCAATGAGAAAGGGAATGCAAATCATAACTTCCCCATATTCTTAAATTTAGTATATACTAGAAAGGGAATTAGATCCTGTTCTACTTTCTAATAGATAAGTAAACTTTAAAAAAGGACCCAAGAATAATATTTTTATTATTTCTTTCTTTCCAAACTAGTTATCTTTCTCAATAAACATGCCTTGGCATTCATAATGGTGTCTAGGGGCTGGTGTTCATTTGGCTGGTCAAAATGGTTCTTGGATATGGTACAATGACTCAAGCTTATTTCCCTTAATACACGAATTAAAGATTTTGTGAAAGAACGATATAGAAATAAGACGAGCAAAGTTTAACGTTTTATACTCAAAATGGTCTACACCAAATTTACAGAGTCGAACCTATACAAATGGAAGCATTGCTAGCTTGACCCTTTATTCAGGTCAAAATATTTAGAATGATCTTTTTCTGCTAGACAGAACAGAGATTTCAAGTTTTCAATATGCCCTTCTGTTTTATCTTGTATAATTGGCATTCTAAGGTGGTTTATCTTGCATTATGTGCAACAGTTGCACCTTCAGCGACCACATCGGGGAGTCGAATAAGGACAAAGACGAGGGCTCATTAGTAACAACAGACAAATTCCTTGAGATCTGCAGAAGTCTGGCATTGAAAATGCTAAGCAATGCAAATCTATTCCTCGTGTCCGTGGATATGCCAATTGCTTCAAATCTTGACGATGCATCAGGTTTGTGCTTACGGTTCAGCAGCGAGATCTTAAGCTCCTCAAAGCTTTGCTTAATCACTATTACTGTTAAAGGTAAATGCTGGGAGCCACTCAACATATCTGTTAAAGTCAACTGTGAAGAAACCGTATTTGGCTTAAATTTGTTGAATAGGATCGTGAATTTCTTGGTTGAGCCTTCTTCTTAGTTAGCAAGATGGTAGACAGAAACTCTGATTTTTGTCATTGATTTTTAAATAGAAAACAGGAAGAACATGTGTGACTTGGTTGGTTCAAATGTGTGATTGCCTTGTGTTGTTGTAAATCTAAGATCCCACATATCGAGATGTTGTAAATCTAAGGGGCCGTTTGGAATACCAATGGAGTTGGAGTTTTTTTATCGGAAATGAGTGAGTGTTTGAAAATGTAATTGAAAATGAATTGTGATATAAGATAAGAAACAGCAAAAAAAGGTAATAAAAGATGCAAGTTTTGTAAAAGCGACATTAGAAAGTGTTAAAAGTGTTCTCCATCAAAATAAAAAAAAAAATTTAAAAAAAAAAAAAAAAAAGGGGTTACGAGAGTCTTTTGATATGCGGGTCTTTTGATATAGTTTTTTTTTTAGTTGTTTTTGACTTTTTGAGTCCAAAAGCTATTTCTGAAAGTGTTTAAATGAGTTATTAAAAGTACTTCTAGTCTCTAAAAAACCTTCATGTTAAAGTCCAAAAAATGCGATTTTATGAAAAACTGTTATGAGTAGACTTTAAAATTTGTATTAGAATTTAAGTTAAACAGTATAAATTTTAGTTTAATATTTTAATTACTTAGTAAAAAACTTTAAAGTCATTTTGACTTGAAAAGTTCTTTCAAAATTGTGGTTTTCAAACACTTAGAGAAACTGTAATTTTTAGTTTTATTCTTCTATCGACTAAAAGCAAAAGTAAATATTCTGTCAAACAGACCTTAAAATGTAAAAGACGTCAAAAAATAAGGGGTTTCTAGGTATTTACATGCACTCATTTGAGTGCAGACTTGAACTCCTCCACCTTTGAGTTATTTAAAAGAAAAAGGATGTTTAGAAGTATCAACCTGTAGTTGACAATTTTTCCAATTAAAAAAAAAAAAAAAAAAAAAGCCTGTAGTGGATAGTCAGAATGATACTCTCTGAGACAATTGCGCCAGCAATACCCATGGATTTTTAGGTACTCTTTGCACACGAACATCCTTGTACAAGGTGGTGCTCCGATTCAAATTAGTGCATGTCGTTTCTTGAAATGAACGACAACAAAACTTGAATGAAAAACACGATACATCCTATATTCAGCTTCAAGACAGCAAAACTTTAAAACAAAAACGACTTGCTGCCAATGATGTAGAGCAACGTCCAAGCAACGGAAACGACGAATCGATTTTCATACAAAAACGAGAACAACATGTCCTCGTAGTTATAAACTTTATAATAAGAACACCACCAGTCGTTATTGTAAGAGTTAATTACATGTCGTAATTAACCTTTTCAAGGAAAAATACTACACGTCGTTTCTTACGATCAACGTGTTTTTCCTTGTAGAAAGGATCTGCCTACAAACAAAAACTGTAAACAAATAAGTCTTAGCCGTGCTGTGATCAGCTTATTTGCCAAATTCCATTCCGAAAATCATCTAAGTTTATGCTTACTTACAGTGCACGGATATTATTAAATCTAAATCAAAACATGAACAAGATTATCATGAATCCTAAAAAAGGTGTTAAACTCATACAAGAAAGAATTAACTTGATTAATACTGAAGTGTTCTATATCCATGCACGTCACTTGTCACATGAGAAGATAACCGAGGGCAACAAGTATCGGAACTCGGATTCATAAGGCTGAACTTCCACCATTTTGCTAATAGGTGACCTTGATTCCCCATTCAAGCACTCCATTATCAATCTCTTCAACGATCCAGAACGCGGCAATTGGCTGTAAATCCATTCCAGTAATGAATCCATGTCGTCTGTGAAATCGCACATATGCCATTGAAGAAGCTTCGGGAGGACAATCTTTTTCCTGCTTGTAACTCCAACCGCAGCTTCCAAGTACTCCACTTTCGCTCTCTCCATTTCGTTTGTTATGTTCTCTGGGGTGTAGACCCTTAACTGCATGGCAAAAATCTTTGTTTCGTCAAACTTCTTAGGAATTACAAAAACCAAATTTTAGTGTGAACAGTGTTAGGAGCGATGGTAGTGTCTAGGCAACACTCCTTATCAATAAAAGTGGGCTCCATGGGACTTTACAGATGAAGCCTACTTTTCATTAGTTTTAAGTGCTGATATACCTGACGAATTATGATTTTTTTGTATCAGTTCACCTAAATTTACGAGTGTTTACTCATCGATTTCACACAAATGCACCAGAAACTTTTTTTTGATTGACAAGTTAAATCCCGAATTTTTTTTTAATTTCATTTTTTTTTTTTTTTTGACACTTGAGACCTTAATTGCCGTTAGTTATCAATTGAACAGCACTGTCAAGGATTGTCAAATTTAGGGGCCTAATGTCAAAATTAAAGTATAACATCCAATTTGCAAATCACAAAAAGTTCAGGGTGTATAGTGCAGATTACTATATGTGAATCAAAGTGCTAAATTTGATACACTTACTGCTGGTGAAGACCGAGTGCCACGGCACAGCGCAAATGTAACATTAGGCTCAGGGTACCCCAGACCATAGGCATGTCGAAGTAACATTTCTTTCTCATAAGCAGGTCCCTTCTAATCAAATTGGATATGAATCAAAGGAGAAAATTCAGAAGGAAAAAAAGAAAAAAGAAAAAAGAAAAAGAAAAAAGCACCATAAGAATTCTTAAAAAGGCTAACGATCAAAAATTTTTGGATATCCTGATCGTATTTTTCAAGATCTTTCAATTGGTTGTGAAAATAACAAGTGCATGATGATCTATATGGGCTCGAGGGAAAATTTCTTGTCTGACTTACATGTTTTGATTCGAAAGGATACCGGAGAATAAAGTGCTCGATGGCAAGGGCATTCAGTACTATCCCGCCCACATTTAGTGTAGCCTGGCTCAAAAATAAGGCCTTGTTCTATCAGTGTGACATGATTTGAGAACTACTTTTGATGGTAATGGTGATTATACACTATAACTTCGAAGTCGAATGTCCACGTACCTTGTTCATCAATGCCAGCAACTTCTCCTGTGTGCAAGGCAGGCCATGTTCCAGAAATGCCTGAAATTTTCAAACAACAGAAAAATGCCAATAATAAATAACCATCTTTGACATCTATACATATATATATATATATATATATTGTTTATATTGCAATTAGGTGTCTTACAGTACATGCATTATGCAGGCATTGTAGATGTTGATCCAGAAAGCTAACTTCTGTTTGTATGTCAAGAAAGTTAAGTCCAAATGACACAGCTTATGCATCAAACTCCTGGATTCCACCGTCGAAAAAAGATTTAGTTAGAACTCAAGTATAAGCAACTGCTGTGCTAAAAAAAAAAAAAAAATGGTCATCAGTGAAGACTTCAAGCAAACCTTAGTTTTTTAATTCCAGTCAAACACTGAGAGAAGCGGCCGACATCTAAAGAAGAGCTGGTGATTTGAATGAAGTTCTTGTACGGGCCCACATCCCTTGTGGAGCCATCCAAATCTGAGAATATTCCGAAAGGGTCAATGTTTGAGGAGTTGTAGTTGAAGAGAAATGTCGGAGAGTATTTGCGGTTGATCAACGAGGTCTTTCCGACGAACCCTTTTGAATTCATGCACGAGAGAGTGACTTTTCGGAACGTTTTGCAATACCGATCCTTCTTTAGCCAGAGATGTCTGGTTTAGCTCAAGAAATATGCCTATTACACACTTGAGCAATTCTTCCGAGACTTCGTTTGGCTTCATTATGCCACTTGAACTGTCTGCCTTGCCCCGGTTTGTTCTCCTTCCTTCAACTCTCCTTATCTCAGCAATTTCTCCTGTTCAATTACACACACCAAATAGGAAAAAAGACTATTAAAAGGATACTTCAATTGACTTCTGAATTTGTGTTTAGGCATCGTTTGAAAAATTCGAAATTTGATGAGTGTAATGAAACAAAGCATTATCAGGTGTCCCCGAATTGACAGAAACATAGCATCGTCATGTTACTCGAAGATTTTGATTGTTTCCTTTCCAAGTTGTTTTGATTTTACAAACAAAGACCAGCAAAACACAAAAGTTACCCGAGACTTAACTTTGGTTTGGTTGTTTTCTGATTTTCATTTACATACATTGACAATTCAACGTATCTTACCAAGAATTACAAAGCAAATGTACCATGTTTTACAAAAGAAATATCGACTCACTCTTTCCTCTTTCGGTAAACGAAATATATATACAACAAACACAAACGTTACAAAGGCCAAAACGGCAGGCCTTGATTAATAGCAATTTTGCTAATGTGGAAAAAGGAGTTTACTATTTGATGCATTGGAAGACAAGCTTCTGACATTCGAAGCAGAACTCAACGATGCTCTTCTATCACCGGTCACTCTTTCTTTTCTCCAAACCTCGTACTTATGCGATCTAGACCGTTGATCGATGAGCACTGACCGATGATTCCCCGCTTCGATTAACAAACTATCATTATTCTGCTGCAAAAGCCTCTTTTTCTGTCTGATCTCCCATTCTCTGTCCTCGGCTCTCTCTTGGTACAACTGCAGCTTCAGCTCATCAACTTTTCTTTCCAAAACATGTATCTCCTCCTCTACCACTACCAGTTCAGAAAGTAGCACCTGAACCTGCATTTCACACAACACTCTTAATCTTTCAATACATAAAAAATACAAAAATAATACCGAAAACTGCCCTCGTATTTTACCAAAATGTTGCCTTGCATCTTATATTTTCAAGAATGCTGCACAGTATCTTTTACACATCCAAAGGGGAGATACGATTTTACGATCTCTAATCCTTATATACATATTCATGAATATCTATATCTATATATCTATGTATGTATGTATGTATGTATGTATGTATGTATGTTATTAGTGGAGTCATATAGTGAAATATGTACATGAGGTGGAAGAAACGAGGAAAGGCATGAATGTGAAAGCATAGAACCACCGTCCAGAGCATATTGCAGAACGTTTCTAAGCGTTTCCTCTCCCTCTAGTTCTGCTTGCAACTGCTTAACCTGCAATAGATATACTTTTATCATGTCAAAACATGGATTTTGGATTCAAATAGCAAAATCCCAGATGGGAAAACCGATATACATACATACATACATACATATATATATATAAAGAGTCATTATGAAGAACACCTCTTCCTCGAGAGCAAGTCTCCTCTGCTGCTGATCTTCACTTCTCTGCATCAGAAGTTGCTCGAATTTCATTATAGTGTTTTTTTTTTCCCCCTTCTTCTAAACACGAAGAAATGCCAGCTTTTGATGGAGTGGAAGATGAAGAGCCATGAAAGGAAAGGTCTTATCTAGACCAAAAAAAATGGAGGTGGTGGTGGAATCGTGGGCGCCATTAAAGGTTAGGTGGGAAAGAAAAAACAAGAGGGAAGGAAGCCAAAGGAGGGAAAATCCAAAAAAAAAAAAAAAAAAAGAATTGCGGTGGAAGTATACTTAGTGGATTGGAAATCACATGAAATCTCTTCTTCTTGTTCTGAGTTTGAGAGTTTTTATTTTTTATTTTTTATTTTTGGTGATTTAATTAATGTTTTGCAAATTGCAAGTGTTGGCGGGTTGGGAGGTGAGACGACGTGAAGCGCATGAACAGGGGAAGCTTAAAGGTTGCGGGAAAAAAAAAGGTAGTGACATAAATAAGCCTTTTTCTTTCTTTGCAATGATGCCCCCGAACTTATCATACATATACATTTTGTCTTTTAAATTATTAATTTGTACAATTTACTTCTCTAAATTTGGAAATGTATAGTAAAACACCCTCATTTTATAACGGTGTTTTTTTTAAATAAAAATTGACCCATGACTTATACATAGATCATTGATTAAAAGAAGAAGTAATCGTTTTTGCCTTTTTAATTTAAATTTATTGGGTTTAGAATATTTAATTTTAGTTTTATCAAAATTAACAATTTTGAATTAACTTCAATCTGAGTATAAATTTGGATTAATATTAATTTAAATGGACCTTCATGCTCTTAATTAATGATCCATGTGTAAGTTATATATCAATTATATCATCGAAAAATTAAACATCGTCATCAATTGATAATATTTTGCTACATGTTTTTAAGTTCATAAATAAATTATTTTTAAAAATTGATGATGTAAGATTGCAAATATTTATTTAATTCATAATATACCGATACAAATAAAGTAAATATATATAAATAAAGCTCACATATAAACGTACAATTGCAGTAGGCATGTGAAGAGTTAAAAAAAAAAAAAAAAAAAAAGGAAGAGTTTGTTGTAGTCGTACACAATTACCAAAATCTCTCTCTCAATTAATCAGGATTTTATTTTTGGGTCAAATTACAGTCTAATAGCATAATTTACAACCACCATTATACTAAGCAGCACGTTTTTGAAATGGCTGCAGATAATAAAATCATATCTAAAAACATTTTATTCCTGAAATGCCTATGTTAGCAGAGTCGTCTTCCATCATTGCCGTCGCAATAGAGGTCCTTGATCTTGCCGTTCTCTCCGTCGTCGTCGTCGTCGTCATCGTCATGAGACACACTATTTCGTCATGTACCCGTGGAGACGGCTGCAAGGAAGCTTCTTCGTCTTTCATCTATCATCAACGTCGTAATGAATGTCCTTGATGTTGTCATTCTTTTCACCATTGCCAACCAACGTACATAAGTACAGATGGTTACAAGGAAGCTCACACAATTTCACGCCCTCCCCAAAAAACTCACTCACTTAATAAATTATTCGTGTCACATCATTATACTTATATGATACATCAATTTAATAAATAATTGACATTTAAGTGATTTGTTAATATTAATTTTGTTTTAAAATTCCTAGTCATCGTTCTATTTGCTAATATTTCTTCCGCTCTCTTATTTTTTTTCCTACAAAGAAAATTACCAGGATATTTTTGTTGGACATATATATTTCGGTTGAAATTAAACTTCGGAACATAAAAGAAAAGGCATTAGCAAAAAATTACAAAGCAATCCTTTGCAAGAACGCCGTCTGTGGGAATCGAACCCACGACCACGTGGTTAAAAGCCACGCGCTCTACCGGCTGAGCTAAGACGGCTGGATGCTGCTTGTTGTGCTCTGAAATTTAAAATTGCTCAATTACAAAACTTTTTCTTTTTTTCTTCAAAAAATATATCTATATATAAATTTCACGATGAAAGAGAATTTGAAAACCGAAAATTATGTAAGAGAAACGAGAGTAGGAAAATTGAGCCGTTGATTTGTATGATTACTTATTACTATCGTATTCCACGATGTGAAAAATCATGGCTTTGAATTCAATAAAATTAAAATTTTTAATTTTTAATTTTTTTATTTTAAAAAAAAAAAAAT
>CM046378.1:14429941-14554941 GCA_025413485.1 Ficus microcarpa | reverse complement strand
CCAAGTTGCGTGTTATTTAGGCTCCCTTTCAACCATCACTATTTTGTAGATTTGAAGGATAGTGTTGTTTTGTGCCTGTGTCTTGGAGGGATGCAATGAGAATTTTAGTAGTAGTTTTTTTTTTTTTTTTTTTTTTTTGGTTTCGAAATGGTTCGAGATTGTTTGATATTATTAGATTTACTGATTTAGCTTTGGCTAGAAGTGTTATTTCGGGTAAGTATTACTTATTGCATCAACGTATTTTATTTGTGTAGTTTTTATTTCAATGAAAAAACTCAAAGTGGAAAGATTCGAATTTTGAACTCTACATATTTTAAGCATGACCTATATAAATGGAGGATGCAATAAAAGAGACTTCAATAAAAGGCTCCACCTTTTAAGTAGAACATATGCCAAAACAACGTAAAATTTTATATTTTTTCGTTCTTGGAGGGATGCAATGAGAATTTTAGTGGTTTTTTTTTTTTTTTGTTTCGAAATTGTTCGAGATTGTTTTGATATTATTATATTTACTGATTTAGCTTTGGCTAGAAGTGTGTTATTTCGGGTAAGTATTACTTATTACATCAACGTATTTTATTTGTGTAGTTTTTATTTCAATGAAAAAATTCAAAGTGGAAAGATTCAAATTTTAAACTCTACATATTTTAAGCATTTTAAGCATGACCTATATAAATGGAGGATGCAAATGCAATAAAAGAGACTTCAATAAAAGGCTCCACCTTTTAAGTACAAACCATGCCAAAACAACGTAAAATGTTATATCTTTTTGCAGTATACGCCGTCTGTGGGAATCGAACCCACGACCACGTGGTTAAAAGCCACGCGCTCTACCGGCTGAGCTAAGACGGCTTACTTGATCCAACGTTGCTGTTGAAAATCCAAGTTCTCATTTAAAGATACTCATTTCATTGTTGACTTTTGTTAATTTGTTTGTTTGTTTGTCTGTTTGTCTTTGTTTTTTTTTTTTTTAATATATTTTTTCTGTTGAAATGTTTTCTTATATTTATATGTCATCATGGACTACATTTGTAAACTACCTATCTTAGGACAAACTTTCTTGGCAATTGTAAACATTGATAAACGACACAACTTAGTGGTAAAATTGAAAACGTATGCAGAGTAAAATATGATATGTAACTACATTTTTATTCAAATCTACTAATTTTATATTGTCTCGGTTGCTTTAAAAACGAGTTAGAAAAGAAGCATTTAAGGCTACAAAAAATTAGATAATAGGGTTGAAATTTTATAGAAAATTTTTTCAATGGCAATTATATTTTTCCACCATCAATAGGAATTACAATTTTAATCGTTGATTTTACTTTTCAACGGTCATATATTTATTAGTGTACAGATTAAAAAATTTATAACATATAATATAGAATTACTTTATTTTATAAATCAAACTATTAAAAAGTTACGTTAGCAACTAAAACTGAAATTATTATGGTATAAATCTCTAATTTCATAAAGATAGATAAAAGTGTTCATATCAACCATCGATGAGAGAGAGCACGATCTTGCCTCCTCCCTTTAATAAGTGAAAACTCACCATGAAATGGAAATACAATAGATGTATTATTGAAGATTAAGATCATACCAAAGAAAACAACTCAATTTAAAAATTGTTGGAGCAAAATTTCGTCCAACACCAAATAAATGTTCTTGAATAGAAAACAAGATCAAACGAAAGAAATAATCAAGAACATTAAGCATGAACATAAGAAAACACCAGAACCTTAAGAACAATATAGAGAAAACTAAAGTCCAGTATAATTGCCTCAAGACTTTGTATTGAGAATTGTGTCTTGTGCTTTTCCTCTCAATTCAAGAGAATTTATAATACATTGGGAATATAGGAGTTTAATTCTCCTATTAATTTGAGAGTTTATTCTCTCTTTAATTACAATGAACTATTCACATTCCGATGATTTGATATGTAATAAATATGGACGTTTAAATAGACAATTGAGTTCCCTTTGTAAACTCCTATTAATTGTTGAACGTTGTCCTTTGTAGACGCTTGAACTTCTCCTTCTGACGTTTGATATAACCTGAGGAAGACTCTTACTTGAAGGTAGTCTCCTTCCTCATAAATAAGTAAACCTCTACCTGGGTTGTCTCCTACCTTATAATTAAATAGGCTCACATTTAGGTTGTCTCCTACTTTATAATTAAGTAGACTCCTACCTAGGTTGTCTCTACCTGGGTTGTCTCCTACCTTATAATTAAGTAGGCTCCTACTTAGGTTGTCTCCTACTTTATAATTAAGTAGGCTCTTACCTAGGTTGTCCTCTTTCTTAGGTAGGCTCCTACCTATATTGACTTGAATAAAAATTAATTTAAATAATTTTTATATAATGACAAAAATACCATCCAACAAAAATTTAAAAAAAAAAAAAGGAAAAAACAAAAACTAACTAAACTAAACATAATTTCATGCTACTTTTTTCTTTGTGGGCCTCGACCTACAAGAATTAAACAAGTTTATTGAAACACAAGTAGTTATGGATAATTAAAGCTAAAAGAAAAAATGAATTTTCCACTACAACTAGAAGAAATCCACAACAAGGAAATTCTTGTTCACCCTACACATGAGAGAGAGAAAGAAAAACTAAACAAATATTGAAATACAATAACATAAAAACTAAAAAAGCAATTTGTTTCTTTCTGAGCAACTTCTACATAAACTAAAAATTGCTCTCCTTCCATCCTCCATACTTGTGACCACTTTCCCCTTCCACCTACAATATGCAACAATAAAGCATGATCAATCAACTCTTCCAAAGTACTAGAAATAAAAAAAATTTTAATAAAAAAAAAAAAACCTAATCAATCACCAAAAACCAAACAATCCTAATAGTTTTAAGATCCTTCTACGATAAGATATTTTATTTTTCACTATCGATAAGAAATAACTTTTCAATTGTTAAATGTTTAACAGTCTGATTTATGAGTGTTCACGTATAAAATGAAACCGTTGAAAAATGAATCAAATGATTAAAACAACAGTTCTTATCGAAATACAAAGTGAAATATCTGATAGATTATCCATTACTTTCTTCATGTCCTTTTTTAATTTTTGTTTTCAAAAAAATAAAATAAAAAGGAAAAATACCTTGAGGGTAAAAGTGACTCCAACTTGCACCTCTCCACGGTAAGCATTGTCCTTGTCAACGACACTGTATTTGAGAGAATGCATATCAGCAGTTCCTTTCTCAGCTCCTAGTACCAATAAATCCTCCACATATATCCTGCTTCCACAATTACTCGAATTAAATTTAAAAAAATAAAAATAAAACTTATTTTCCATAACCAAAACAAATCAAACAAGGAAAAAGACACAATTCCATTAGCAATAATGCACTTATTCATGAAAAAATAAAATAAAAAAAAAAAAAAAAGAAGAAACTGTCACACATTGATTGCAACATCAACCATATATGTGCGGCAATACAAAAGAAGGCAATTATAAAGGGTATTGTGATATATATATATATATATATATATATATGGCAGCTTCTTACGTGGCTTGACCAAGGAAATCATCAGAAGAGAAGGTGTCTTTGTCGAAGATTTTGAGGATAATCTTGTAATTGTCACCAGAACCTGGATACTCGGCCCTGAAGCTGAATTTCTCGTTCCATACTGGACTCCCCCCTTGCCCTGAAATGTGCACCGTTTTTTGATATTAATAGGGTGTTCGGTGGAGTAGTTTGAGTTGAGATTTTTAAATTTTAACAGTAAATTTTTTTAAATTTTCAGAAAAGACAAAAAACTTTTGGGGAAAAAGCAAAAACTTTTTGGGAAAAAGACAAAAAAAATTTTGAGTGAGTGTTTTGAGTTGGTGTGCCAAACATCCTATAAATCAACCAACTTTTTTTTTTCTTTTCTTTTTTTCTTTTTTAATTTTTTCTTTTTGGGCAATATTACTATAAATTAATAATTTATATAATATGTTTTGTACAATAACTAAACCACTTTTGATGCATTAAGGTTTGAATGTACACTGTTTTGGAATAAACTACTTGTATACAATCAGTATAATACAATATTTTGTAGAGTTACTTGACCACTTTTGAATAACCAAGATAAAATTTATCCAAGAAATAAATCCCGGTGAAAGTTTCATAATAACAACGAAAACAAAGAGAAAAAAAAATTATTTTCTTTTCTTTTTCCTTAAGGGGATAGTCTTATTTATACATCCCACATCATTATTGGAAATTCTTATTATTGTTTTTTGAGATATATACTTTAAAAAATTTTAGAATAATTAACTCTAATATCTATTTTTGAGTTTCACCTCATGAATTATCATTATTTTATTAATATGATTTCCATAACAATTAAAAGTATCTATCAATAAAAAATAACAACTCACCGTCATGTGAGTTAATATTTAAAAATTAATATTAGAATTTGTGTCTATAACATTTTTTTTCGCCTTTCTATTTGTTCAAAATATTTCATATACATACAACTAGGCCTTTGATGCTAGGCAAACATTAGGGGTGTTTAGAACTCCAACTTTAGTTGGATTTTTTTTTAGTGACAGTTGAAAATGTGTATTTAATTGAAATGTAAATTAAAAATAAACTGGAACATTTAAATACTATAAACATGTGAAATGCATTTAGAAAAAATATATAGATATTATTTTAGTTCTCTTGTCATAACTATAAGTATTTTAACATAAGAATAATTTTATTTTGACTTAAAATAAAAAAGTTATGAATTTTTAAAATACGAACATTTTGAAAAGTAGAAGAGAGAAATGAGATGTGATTTGAAATTGAGTTAAAATTAAAAATTAAAAAAAAAAAAAAAACCTCCAACTAAATTTGGTGTACCAAACATACCCTAAACATACATTTATTGTTGTTTGTCTTTTAGCCTTGATTAAGAGACAACAACCTAACCACTGAGTTCTCATTAAATGTTATTTAATTAATAAAGGACATCTAATAATTGAAAACAGGCATTAACGTCCAAGAGTAGACAAAATGTAATTGCATTAATCCGTGTCAACTTCACTAAGAATTTGCCTAATCCACCACCTAATTAATTATGCCGGGACGGCTTCAACTGCCTATGTTTGTTTTTTCGTAATTAATTTTCAGGCTTTATCAGAGGAGTTTCTTTGACTTTATTAATACCTATTATAATATGTTGGTCCTACGAAATAAAAATTCTTTTTTTTTTCCATAATTTATTTTTAGGTTTTATCACAGAAGTTTCTTTGACCTATATTAATATGTTGGTCCTAAAAAATAAAATTCTTTTATTATTTTATAAAATTCTTTGACCTATTATTTTCAGGCTTTATCACAAGAGTTTATTTTATTAAATGAGCCTAATTAGAACTCTACACGCCTAACGTGTCTAAACCCACCATTAACTATGAAATGTGTTTCTTTGCTGGAATTCGTATATAAACACAATGATAGTCTTGTAACTTAACGATATCGAATGAATTCATAATTTAACATCTTTAACCTATAATCATACGTTGGTCACTAACCTCGGGCAACGCTGCTCTTGTGCTCTTGGCCTTTGTACTGAATCACGACATAAGGATCCATATGACCTACACAAAAGAACCTTAATAATTCAATAGACTGATAATTAAGAAACATAAAAATAACAAGAGAAATATACAGTTAAAAAGGAAAAAGAAGAATGTCATAAAAACAACTCTTGAAAAGGAAAACAAAAACCCCCATCAAAGCGCATAATTTTGTTTTGGGGTTGTTTGTGAATGAATTACATCAGCCTAAAATTCAAACACCCAGAAAGTAATATATATATATATATAGAGAGAGAGAGAGAGAGAGAGAGAGTACCAAAGAAATCTGTGTCTCCAAGGCCCTTGGCATTCACCAGCGACACCTCCATTATCCCACTTGCCATGTCTCCTCTGTCTCTGTGTAAGTCTCTCTCAGCTCTTTTATTTCTTTCTTTCTCTGTTCTTTAGAATGAGATTTTACGCTTTTGATAAGATTTTTAAGTATTGTGATATGTCAAAAGACTCTGATAATTTTTTTATACAAGCAATAGAAGGAAGTCATATATATATATATATATATATATATATATAGATATAGAGAGAGAGAGAGAGAAATGGAGGGGTGATGTAGTGACGGGCGTCGAAGCTTCCGAAAATGCACAAGAAGTCACGGTCAGCCACCTCAGACTCAGCCGCCGAGTCTTCCCTCAATTTTAACATTATTGTCATTATATTTCATTATATGGCGGTACAGAATTGACTGCTGTGATTATGACTGCTGATACTGTATTACAACTTTTAATCACAACCCACAAAAAAAAATATTTTTTTTTGAGTAGGGACACCAACTTTTTTTTTCCCCCCGCTCAAAAGGACACTAAAATTTATACTACCCTATTCTTACTCAAAATTTAGGGTCCATTTGATTCGTATGTTTAGTTTTTTAAATGAAAATTTTCTTATTTGAAATAAAAAAGTTATTTTATCTTATAATTTTAAAATGAAATTTGGATGTGTAAACAAAATTTTCTTTTTAAAATGAAAAAGATTCAAAAATGATGTTTGGATAGTAAATTGAAAAGGCAAACACTTTTTTTTTTTTTAAGTGTGTTTTCTTTTCACTATTTTACCCTATTTTACACGCATAATGAAAAATCCAGAAAATTTTGATATATCAAAACGGAGTTATAACTCCCATGGAATTAATAGAAATGCTCTACTATTTTCACACCAACTTAGGTGTTAATGAGCTGCCGTTATTTCACTAAGAGTTTGCTAAAATTCACAATGTTAAAAAGTGAGCATGTAGAGTAGAATCATGATACATCGAAATCACCCTGCTAAATAAAACTTTTAAAATTGATTATTCTAAATAGACTCTCTCATAGCCTCAATATTTTTACAAAACACTATTTTTAAATTTTTTATTAATGCCAACTATAAAATGATAATTCGCACGTTATATCAATATCAAGGGAAAAAATAATATTAGAATTAGTTTCTTAAGATTATTATTATATATAAAAAAAAAAAAGTGGGCTTTCC
Organism: Ficus microcarpa; assembly: GCA_025413485.1. NCBI lineage: Eukaryota > Viridiplantae > Streptophyta > Magnoliopsida > Rosales > Moraceae > Ficus > Ficus microcarpa. The sequence goes on along the minus strand of CM046378.1, from coordinate 14,547,884 downwards.
TAGAAATTATAGAAAAAGCTCTTCAAAACACGTGGGTAAACGGGTAGTAAACCAAACCCACCTCTCATTATTAGATTTGCTGTTATAGTATTACTAATACTAATTCTAATATTTGTTTTTATGAACCAATTCATGTAATGATAATATGTCCTCTTTATATTGATAGATAAATCAATTAACGTGATAATATTATAAATATTTTTTTAATAAAAAAGATAACCACATGTCACATGAACTGATATTAAAAAATTGATATTAGAATCGGTGTTATTAGAATTTTTCATTACGATAAATGAGTTGAAGGTTTAACACGCCTTCCAAATAGTCACGCCTAAGGAATGTTTCAACTTTCAGCTTTCATGCCAGTCTAACCAGACGTGGTGAATGGACCAAGAAAAACTTTGGTCACGTTACTTCTTATAAGTGGTTTTCAAAAAGGATTCAATAGATTTCATATCAAAGTTGCGTGCTTGTCTCTTTTTCTTTCTTTCTTTTTCTTTTCCCCCCCTTTTTTTTGACTTTCAGACTTCCATTAAAACGTTAAAATGTATTAATGTTATATTTGATATACAGAAATGTAAAAGTAAATTATTTTGTACTTAAACAAACAGTGTCTTTGGACCTTAGAAATATACTTTTTTTTTTTAGCTTTTAGATAATTAAAAAATAATAGTGTTTTCATTTGTGAATCAAAAAATCAAACAATTTGATCTTAATTTGATCTATACTGGCGCCGAGTTTAACAAATATAGCATATGTTAAATTTAACATAGACTCAAATATAGCATATGTTAAATTTAACATAGACTCTGTTTGATGTAACAGTTTAAATTGAAATTTTTAAATTTAAGTTAATTAACTTTTTAAAAACTAGTTATAATTTTTATTAAATTTAAAAAAACAAAAACAAAAAAACAAAAAACAAAAACTGAGATGAATTATTTGAGTTTAAATTCATTCACCAAACAAGACAATAAAAAAAATCACTGCATTGGAGAGAAGTTTCCTACCCAAATTATATTCAAATTCAACAATTACACATTAATTTCGCACTGCATCTATCAAAGGATATCAATGGAACAATCTATTTTCCCTTTAAAAAAAGGAAGAAGAAGAAGCGTGGATCAACGAGTAATTTATTTCGATCAAAGTTATGAGCACCTCCCTCATACCGTTTGTGCCAGGAAAGATCTTTTGCTAAAATAGTTGACAAGAGGATTTTCTAAAAAAAAGTTAAAACATAAATACTTAATAAATTCCTCAAAAACTATATATATAGAAACATCTTTCCACTTCTTCCACATAATCAAACCAGGTCTAAAATTGAAGGCTCGGCAATCTTCAATATCCATGCATACCACTAAACAAAATGTTACAACCTAAAAGGTAGATAATCCAACCCACATTAACAACCAACGAAGTTTTTGCATCCTTTCTCACCCCGCCATCACCTGGATCCAGGCGGAGATATCGATGTTCTCCCAGGTGACCTCCGGCTCCAATGGCCCGGCACGTCCTCAGACTCGTATGCAGGTTTCCTACAACAGCATATATTTTATGAGAACGTGAAATCATCGGAAAAGAAAGCCCAACCATCCAGCAAGTGCCTAGAAATCAACACACTACTTTAGACGAAGCAAAATAGACCTACTGAAGAATAGGAATAAAGATTATTGACCCAACATTTCATTGCAACAACATGGACACGACAGCCCCAATCAAGTGTAAGCTTCCCACCACATATCGCAGTTTTAATTTAAGTTTGCGCTTACAAATCACTGCTTCATGATGACAGTACAATATGAAAAGAATAGTTCACAAAGCCATGCTGTTTAGACAAAATGGTTGAAAGTTGAAACTATCAGATGGATTTCCCATTTCCATACCCGTCATTATTTGGATTTTGCTCTACAGCATTGTCATAACCAGGAGAATATGACCTGCGACTGTGATCACCGTCTCGCTCTCGTGGAGGACCTCTAGGCGATCGTGGTTGGTCTGCATGCCTTCTACTTGGGGAGACAGAGTACTCGTCACGCCGCTTTGGGGCAGGAGAGTGGGACCTGGCAGAGTTTAAAGGACCAGTGTTCATTGATTTGGTACAAATTGACAACAATAATGTCACTGTGATCGATAGCTTACCTTGAGCGGTATCGGCTTCTTGAACCTGATGGATAGCGGGGAGAGCGTGAACGGGATATAGAACGAGATCGAGAACGTCCTAAGACATATTTTATACAAAATAGATATCAGATTCAACATAGGTAACCAAAAAGAAAGAGGACAGTACTTCATCAATCTCACCAATGAAAAGAAATGCGAAGACAAACGAAAGTTAACACTTATCCAGAGGTATCAACACCTTTATAACTAGGCAGGCACTTGTGATTAACATTAAACTTTCAAATCCATATCAGGTACTTGACAAAAGACGGAGAACTATAAGAAATTATCGTAAATGGAATGGTTATAAAGTTTATAATCAGGAAGAACATTCCTAATTGCACATCTAACCACATTAGTTTAGGAGGCCAATAGTGATCCAAACTGGCCTTGCGATCCAGCCACACTAGCTCTAGATGCCAGAAAAGATAAACAGTAAATAAAAATGTTTTAACAGCGAGGATGCAAACAAATTTTAGCAACTAAAGTTTTAATGTCCCACATTATAAAGGTGGAAAATCTCAAGCACAGGAATAAGTGGTGAAAAATTTTAGGGGAAAAGGAAAAACTTCAACCCTAAATGAAAGTAATGGAAACCATATTAAGAAGTCTACTAAGAATTTATAGGGGAAAAAAAATACCATAATGTGATGAACGTCGTTCCCCATATCTTGGTCCTGGCCCTCTGCATGAACCATAACAAACCATTAGAATTCCAAAACATAGAAAAACAAGAATGAGTTTTTTCACATTTTTTCTTTAACTTTATTTGAGTTGGAGCTACAAAGGGAAATCAGAGACAAAGCATCATGAACTACCTAGGCCTAGTCCTTTGGCGCATCTCCTCTGGCCTTTTCCTCGACTCTGCGGCAACAACCACTGATATCTCCCTTCCAGCGAAGGTTTTCCCATTCATATGGTATTGAGCCTCTGATGCATCGTAGGAATCCACAAACTGCACAAATGCAAATCCCCGAGGCTCCCTACATAGAACAATGAACAAAGCTTTGTTAAAGTATGTAAATCACAAAATTAGTGTACCAGTACAATGGCTGTAGAACATCAGTGAATGGCCAAAATTAGGGTAGTGAGTTGCTGCCATAGCGTAACTATGAGTACAACTTACACAGCTTTCAGCTCAGAAGCAATTCCACATAAGTGGATGCTGTATTTACATAAAGCATGTAACATCGAGGCTTAGTAGCTGACCTTTTCTTTATAGTCAAGTATGAAAGGTAACTTCAAAAGATCCAAGTGACTTGAAAAGTCTTCACATTCTCGTTATTACAAGCACTTGAATTCAACGTTGTCTGAAACTAAAAAAATCTTCTCATGTAGTCTTCAAATTGTCAAGTATCAATCTTCTTCCTCACGAAACTTCTAATGATTGTGTAACTATATATTTCTCTTCGTAAATGGAACATGCTTCATTTGAACATTACTCTAACACGCTTGGTATACCACTATGTTAGGCAAAGATAAACAGTAGGCCTTCATCAAATGTAGGGCTTGGGCTTGTTTTAACTTCAAAGTTCAAACCAACATAACCCCTGAACAAACCAGTTCAAAACCCACTATGAAAAAGGAAAAAATAAAACCTTGACAAGTGTTTAGAATATTATAAAGGAAGTTCGACTTATTTTTCATTCCGAGGACTTCAATCCTAAGAACCTATGCAAGAATTAAAACGAAAATAAAACTACCAATATTATAAACTTCATAGAAAATCACCATCCTGCTGAAAGTTTCTATACACCCAAACGAAGATCTCAAATTGTCGGGTTAAGAAGCCCTCTCATACAAACTTGTGGAAAATCACACTTCTGTAACTAAGATTCTGAACGAGTAAGAAATAATACACAGCGCATCGTTGTTAATAAGCTAATTGATCCACAATATGTCGGCAACTCTTGATGTAATACAAAAAGAGACTCACCCTGTGTAGTAATGTAATACGAAAAGAGACTCACCCTGTGTAGTAGTCCTTCGGGATATAGACGTCCCTAACAACTCCAAACCTCTCAAACGGAGCCCGTAATTCTTCTGGCCTGCCGAACGTCAAAATATTAGCAATTAACACATAATTCTAGGTCGACTAAATAAAAAAGAAAACTCAAAATCAAAATTGCAAACTTTAGACACAATCCAAATTACAAAACAATGCTAAATGGTTAAAAAGCTCACCTGCAATCAAGAGGAATATTGCGAACCAAAAGGCTTCCGTGATTCTGTTCCTTGCGTCTTCCATATCCGCCGCCGCCACCACCACCATAACCCCTTCTTGGCGGGCTTCTTCCTCGCCCACCATAATCTCTCCTTGGAGGACTATAGTACTGTGGACTGTACCTTCTCATTCTTTGGTTTTTCCTGGAAAACATTTTACATTACAAAGAAATTACAACAGAAAATAAACTAATAAATTCTTATAACAAGAAAAAGATCACTACTTTCAACAAGCCCTTTGATAAGGATTTGTAATTTAAATAATTTTGTAAAAATCTAGCTAATGTGGTTATCTCCTGTTTAAATAATATATATTTGCATATATTATTTATATTTTCTGATCAATACAGTTACACCATTCCCATTATAATTTTCTTCTTGAAAACAAAAAATTGTTTGGAATGAAACGAAATGGTTTCGGAAAATGTGCAAAGATTTCAAAAAATTTCACTTTCTTTTTTCAAAAGGACACCGCATAAAATTAGTTTGCAAATGATATAGTTTTTCTTTTTTATAACGAGAGAATACGAAAATATTGGGAAAATACTCTTTTGAAAAAAATTTTCAATTTCCGAAATTTGATAGCTCTTCCAAACAAGGGGTCAAACATTTAAAACTTTATTTTTAAACCATTTTTCTATCGTTTTCTCCGCTAGCAAACGGATAAATAAAAAAGACGAAATTTTCTATTTTTTTGGCTGCTCAGAAAATCGCACGGCGAGAAGAATGGAAAGAAAAATGGAAGATTAGGGGGTCAAGATAGCAGGTTTAAATCGGACAGAGCAATAATCAAATCAAAAGTTCGAAAGATAATACCTTTTTTTCTTTTCTCTTTTTTTTTTTCCTGATATTTCTCAGAAGCCAAACAAACTGGAAATCCCCTCCGATCGTGAAGATGGATTACAAGGGAGAAAGAGAATAGAAAAACATTTACCTGTACAACCCACAACGTCAACGAGCAAGCAACCTTAGATTCCACAAACAAAAGACAGAGAGAGAATAGAGAGAACGAGACGCTTTTACTGAGGAAGTTTACTTAGATCTGAAGAATTTCGGGCTGACGTCGCTTATTCGAACCCTAAAGTCGTAGGTTGGGCCTCCGCCCATGATTTGTAACTTTTGTTTGTTGTTTCAAATGGATTTTAAATTTTTTTAATTTCGAAACTAATTTTTAAAAAATTAATTAACTCAAATTTAAAAATTTTATCTCTTATTAATGAATCAAATAGGTACAATGTCCTTGAAAAGCACGTCTGGTGTCTTGTTTACAATTTTTAGTTTTTTTTTATTTAATCGTCAGTTGGATAAATATGAAAAATCAAAAATTCTAGTAAGTAGTAACATATGAGGAGAAAAATGAGAAAATTACCTAAATAATCATCTTTTTATTAATTTATTGATCAATATAAAATAAATTATCACATCTTGACCGATATAGTACAAATTTTAGTTTATTTGAGTTTGATTTTGTATCATATTAATCTTATGTTATTTTTTTATGTTATATTAGTGCAATAATATTTAAATTTATGTCATTGAGGTACTTTCTCAAGAAAAAAAAAACATAAATTTACAATCTAAATAGTTTGTGTTTTTTTGTCATTCTTTGAATACTTATTTGGATGTTTTATCATTCATATTTATATGATTGAACTTTTTTTTTTTAACAAACCGAAGATATTATAACTAAGACAATAATTTATAGATGTGTTTTTTTAAGAGACCATCAAATAAATCACCCCAATTACTAGCGTTAAAAGCTTAGTGAATAACAATAGTTTATGATAACTAAACTTTTTGATACTACGTCTACATCTTCCAACGTTAATACCGAGTTAGAAGAGTGTAAAAATAATTTGAGATAATTAAATTTCTTGATATTATACCTATATATCAGTGTCATATTAAAAAAAAATGTGTCACATTTGTTATAATTATGTTAAATGGAGTACTTGACCATAGCTTCTAATTTAAAAGAATTCAGAGACTATTTAAGTCAATTACTATTTTTTAAATGTATTTTCCTAACCCTTTTCTTTTGCGAAAATAAACTAACATCATTTATTCCTCGGCGATGAAGATCTTTATTTAAAATTTGTTTTAGTATTCAATGAAAAAAAATGTTTTATTTACTTCTAGTTATATCTTATATGAATAGGAGAAAAAAAATACTTGCTATTAAAATGGAGCCGAGTAGCTCGTGCATTTTCTATCGGTATAGCATGGCACGGAAATTTGCAATTTAGGATTTTGATATGAAATAACAACATCTAGGACTTGTTTGGTATACAGAATTAAAGAGAATAAGAGCTTATCTAGTTTATAACTCAATCTCCTTAGAAGGGGATTCAACCATCCTCTGCAAGAGGAGAGGATTAGAAAAACCCGTCTCCTCTTTCTGAAGTTTTCTCCACAAATCACTCATCTAATATGTCAATTTCTAAAGATTTCAATCCTAACCAATCATAGAATAGTATTAGATAAAATTCAATCATATCCTTTCCTATAGATTCCAATCAAATCTCTTCAAGTTATCATATCCAATATAATCTTACCCTATATACTAAACGGACCCAGTATAATTCTCTAAGATTGACAAACATCTCGTGCAAGAGTCTTCAAATAAAACAATATATAATGATTGAACAACCAGAAAAAACATATTTTTTTTTATGTAACGACCATTATACAAAATTACACATTCTACCATTATAATGAAACTGACTGGCTAGTTTCTCTCGTGCTTCTGCAGGCCAACAGCAGCATTAGAAACCATATTAAATTTTGAATCCGTGACGCTGCACTTTCATTGTCCGAGTTCCTTTGACGTTGTGTGTAGATTGAAAGGCAGCCAAACGTCCGAGTTAACGTCTTCACGCGAGTAGGAGAGCATACCACGTGTAATCTTGTGCACCATCTTCTTCAAGCATTCGTGATTTGTAGAGGCAAGAATAATTGTATGGCATGGAGCAAAGGTATGCGGAGAAGCAAAAGCTTGAGTACATTTTAGAGTCAACATGCAATGGCAACATCTGATTGAGACGGTGCATTGTCTGAGACGAGGACCAAAGGACTCTTCTGAAACTTGTTTCTGAGCTGCCCACAGGCTGCATTTGCCTCTAGGCCCCTTGTTTGGCGAATGCTGACAGTTATTTTACGGGACTCCAGAGCAGCCGCAAATGCCAATGCCTATAGATTATTAAAGAAAGCAATATTAAGTTAATTAAAAAAAAAAAAAAAGCTGAGAGCTCGATTATTAGGGTGAAGAGGCACCCTTGTTCGCAAAAAGAAAAAGAACATTGTAAATAAATACCGCTTTCTTGCTTGGACGCTTATACTCGGACCCTTCTATGGGATTGAAAGGTATGAGATTCACATGATAACTACGTCCCCACTGATGAAGTAGCTCTGCAAGTTCTGTCGCATGCTCTACAGCATCATTGACTCCAGCTGCCAGAATATATTCATCGTTGCAACAAAAAATTGGTCTGTCGGTTAGCATCAAGCAAGTATGCAAGTAATGGACAAGAGATGAATAATTTAAACACAAGTATTACAGTACCTAAAAGTGCATACTCGAAAGAGACCCTTCGACTGGTTTCAAGGAAATAGTTCTTGCAATCCTTCATGATCGCTTCCAAAGGGTAGGCTTTTGCACTTGGCACAATTGCCTCCCTAAGTTTCTGGTTAGGCGCATGTAGGCTGATGCATAAAATTTGAATAAGATTAGCAATAGACGATATTATAGTATTGTGTAAATTCATATAATCTACAATAGTCACGTAGCTCTTTTCATAACAAAACGAATATACCTGATCGCTAATGTGGACTGAAGTTTGTGAGAAGCTAGCCTTTTGATCGTGTTTGGAACACCCACAGTTGAAATTGTGATCATTCTTTGTCCAATTTGTATATCCTTGAGAAACAAACGAAGTTCCATCACAAATAAGTTTCCGCTCAAAGGTGAGATATTTTGACAATCTTACAAAAACATTAAAATGAGCCAACTTGAGCAGAAAAAAGGGCTAGATTTAAAGGTATCAATAAGGAATTCCCCAAAAAAAAAAAAAAAAAACTAAAAACTAAAAAACAAAAACAAAAACAAAAACAAACCCAAAACAAAACAAAAATGATAACGCAGCTAGATTAATGAGATCCGCATAGGCACACCTTATTCAGGCAACGGTGGGCTTCGAGAACTGCTTTCATATTCAGCATTGGCTCACCCATTCCCATAAAAACTACATTTGTCACCCTATGCTTGAAGGTTTCCTCAATAGCCAATACCTATGACGCAGGGGGAAAAAAATAAAAAGGGAAGAAAATCAGCAGTTTTTGTGATCAAAATAGAAAAAAAAATTTCATCTTTAGAGCACATGAGTGAAAAGCGATAATGACAGGCTTTCTTCTCTTTTCAAAAGAAGGATCTTGAAATAAATTTCAATCATTTGACCCCGTCTTGTTCAAAACGATTGTGCAAAGTGAAAAACCATCAAATGAAAACCTAAATCGCCTTGGACTCTGAGAAAATGAACACGAGAATAGAACGTCACCTGTTCCACAATTTCATGTGCTTGGAGATTCCTTGAGAAACCCCCTTTTCCAGTAGCACAAAATGAGCAGCGCAGAGGACAGCCAACCTGATTAATTGAAGAACAAGGCGTGAGTAACCATCATGCAAGTGCACAAACACACAAAATCTAAGAGATTGTAGACTACATTAAAGGGCAGAATTTGAAACTTTCTAATCATCGTTTCAGACAATAACCTGGGATGACACACACGCGGTAAGGCGCATTGAACCTTTGTCATCTTTAACCGGTATGCCAACGGTTTCAATCAACCTGTTATCTTCCAACTTTATCAATAACTGCAAGACCAGTAGCAAAAGCACAGTTAGACAATTTGCAATACCATAAACAAGAGAAACTGTAAGAGAGAGAGACAAAATCTCCCTTAAATAATATCTTGTTCACAAACTAAAATCAACATGTAATGCAAAGCCAAAAAACTCGGCGAGTAGTAATACAAGACACACAGATGAACCATTTTCAGCTAAGAATCTATATTCCAACCCACCTCATGAATATTTGGCTCTAAGAAAGAGCTAAGAGAAACAAAATGATCAGCATCCTATCACATCATACCAGTTAAGAACGATCATCGAAAACGGGAAATCGGTAAATCAACTGACCGATAAAGCATTATCAAATGATCATAACAAGAGATTATTAACTACCTTAATAGTTCCATCAGGTGCAGTGACACTTTGGTAAATGGGTGACCGCCCAACTCTCCATCCAGCTTCCTGAAGCTCATTCCTGAAGGCCTTGGGCACTTGTTTATTTTTTATTTTTTAAATGTGCACACAGGAATAACAAAAAAAATATTGAAATAATGAAAAGAAATAATGAGAAAAAGAAAAAAAAAAAAAAAAAAAAAAAAAAAAACACACAGACACACACACACTTACACTGACTAAAATCCTCGACATTTCTGACCTTTCTTTGGTAAATAAAATGATGCAGTTGTTTGCCTCTGTAACTTTGCTTTAAAAAAAATAAAGAAATAAAATTACGAATTAAATACTTTTCAGGGAATAAACACAGAGAAAAAAGAGTCATTCCAAGAACTGTTGGAAAATCGATACCTGACCCAAGTCGACGGCGAGCTGTTGGAGCTCGGTTTCGGACAATCCGAGGAGGACACGTGAGTCGTTGTCGTGGGCACGTGGGGAAGAAGACGACGTTGACGAAAGGGGGGTGGTGGTGGTGGAGAGGCTTCTGTGCTTGTGCGAGGGAATGGCAATATTGGCTGCTAAGGAACGTGCACCAACCGCACGTGCGAAAGGGGCTGAGCACACGTGCTGAATAAACGCCATTGACGTCGTTCTGCAGTTCTGCTTTGTCCGTCCGTTTTCGAATGGGTTACAGAATTTGGATTTGCAGGTTGAGGAAGCAGAGACGAGACGAGAAGAAAAGAGAAGAGAAGAGAAGGAGAGCTAAAACCTCAGCTTTTAGGTGAAAAGACGATTATACCCTTCATCCTTGGTTGATTGGCTCCTGTTTGCCTCTTGGCGCATATAATATAGGTTTAGGTTTTGTTTGTCTCATCATCTCATTTCAACTCAAACTGTATTTTTTTTCATTTTTTTTCTCAAAAAGTTTTTATTTTTTTCCTAAAATATATTTTGTCTTTTCTGAAAATTTAAAAAAATTTACTATTACAACTAAAACATTTTAACTCAAACTAACCAATCAAACAGACCCTTAAATTGTTGTGTCGGTCTTTAAAAAAAACTTTTTAAACTAGTGTAATTTTGATAGTTGTTTTTTATAGTTGGAATTATCTTAAATTATTAAAACGTTATTGTAATAATCTTTTTTTTTATTAATTTTAGATTGAATTCTTTAATTGGCATCATTTTTTAATCAAATAATTAATGAATTCCGTTAAAAAATTAACAGAAATAGTTATTGTTGTAACATTTTAATAGTTTATAAGCAATCAGGCATGAAAAAAAGATCGTGGATCAAATTTGTATAAATTTAAAAGTTTAGGAACTAAACCAATAATTTACCATTTTTAAAAAATTAACATTTCATAACTTTTTGTGTATTATGAAACGTAGCTTGCCGATGTTTTTGTAAGTTCTAAAGCAAATTTATAAATTTATGAAAAGGTTTTGCTAAAGATTTTGCATTATTATCCGTTAGACTTTCTCATTTGTTGACAAACTTTGAAGTTCATGTCAAATTTCCCATTTTTATTGTTGTTTTTTTTTTATAAATAAAATAAGGGAGTTAAATATATTTTTTCATATTGACCTTGACACGTGCTAAGAAAGTTTCACATGAAAATAATACTCAATAGCACAAGTGGAAAATGGTTTTCTCAATATGATAATTGAGTGAATCCCTAAATCTTACGTTATCATGTGAATTTGTTGTTAGTTAAGAATGAATAGTGGTAATTAGTATACCTAGACTTGAATTATCTCCCAAAAAAAAAAAAAAAAAAAACATTTGTAGACTCGTAGTAGCTACGAAGCAACAATGACGAGAAATAAGCCAAAATCCGTTAATTCCGATTCACAAGACCAGTTTCATGCCAACAGAAAAGGAAGGCACTTCGGTTGTTGAGAATCTATTAGTTGCCAAATCGTCTCCAACGTTACAAAATTTGTGTGAAGATATTTGATCAACAATAAAAGCCAAACTATACAAGTATGAACACTCAGAATGGATCATTGGTTTCTCTTCTACCAATTCACAGCTCGCTAGAAGGTTACCACAAAAACTCGGCGGTGCCAATCGTTTAACCACACGCATTAAGCAGCGTCAGAAAATTTCCATCTACAAGAAGAGTCTCGGAACCGATCTCTTTGGTACTTTGCCTTCAAGCTTTAGTCTTCTATAGGCTTCTCTGATATGGCCAGTCCTGATTGCCCCCGAATCCTTCCTTTCCGACATAACTGTTCTAGCTGAAAAAGTTACGTGAATCGCCTTAGCCATTACAAATATCTGAAATGCATCAAATAGACCAAGCCATGCATTCTAGTGAAGCTAGTGAAGAAAACTTCATAACTTTTGCTGTCACAATCATATCAGCAAATCTACTAGGTATATTTTTTATCTAATTTACGAGTCATTTTCCTCATTAGAAAGAGTCAGGTCTGTAACTTCCAAGATATAATTTTGATGCAAATAGATCGACAATTGGTAAATGATTGTAAAAGCTCTGGGTGACAACTTGAATGTGAAAATGGCACTTGAATGCGAATTGGGAAAAATTGCGTTGTGGGCGTACCAGTTTCAACAATGTCACCAACAAACAACTTTGCCGTTGCAGAAACTACAACTATCATTGGCTCTGAAATTGACTTCGCTCCGGTGATTCCGAGCAACAACTGCAACCACAGCAACATAGGATAAAAGTAATCAGAAAATAAGTACATTGGCTACGAGGGAAGCTAGCAAGCAGAACAGAAAAAGATTTAATATCGAGAGAATAAAAACAAAATCACCCTTGTAATGGGAAATTCAGCAAAGCCAAAGACACTGGAGAAGAATCAGCATACGCTTTTCATGTCCGCTTTCTTGAACCGAGATCTCCGAAAGGACTCATATCTTTCCATCTGGTCCTCTGTCAACCGCGACGTGATCTCTCTAGAAGAGACAAGTACATAACTCATTGTATTTTACTTTAACCATCAAATTTATCAAACAAAATCATCAAGCAACTGAGAGAGAAACACATAACAAAGCAAGAGAAGCAAGTATCAATCGCAAGAATCACTTCGAAACAGTCTTTGAGCTTACTTTTTCTTGGCCAGTTTATCGGTGTCACCACTAGTTGCAGTAGAGACGTTCTGAAACACAACGTCCATATTCTCGTATTCTTCCTCTTCTTCGTCGTCATTATCTTTTGACATGTTGGTCAAAGACGGGTCCGGCATTGTTAATGGCTCCGAGACATCGGAAGTAGGGGACTGAGTTTCAGACTCATCATCAGATGAAAAATACTCCTCTTTAGTCGCAGCTTCAAAGGGGTCCATGGATTAACTTGACACTACTTTCTCCGGTCCGTCAAAGTGGCAAAACACTTGTATCAGTAATGATAAGGAAACTCAGTCAAGCATTTCGTCGAACAATTGGTGTGCAAAATGAAACAAACCAAACTTTTTCGGGATTGCCCATTTACATTTCCTTCTCGTTAACGTCTTTTGCAAAAACTAGAACGATAACCCAACAAAAATAACAACACAACTGATGAATTTTAACAATGAAGAACAACAACTGGATTAAAACAAGAATATTATGACGTTTTTGTAAGAGAAATACACTTTGTTTTGCTGGGTTTGTTCTGCAAATTCAGTAGGAGGAGACGTCAAGACCCACCAATATCTTTGGTTTCCAACGTGCCCTTGAGCTGTAATAAACGTTTCCACTAGTGTGTGTATATGCACATATTGAGAAATGGGCCCTCCAAAGTCCAAAATATGGGCCTCCATATTGGGCCTTATGGAATCTAGCCCAATTCTCAATTTGGGCCTTAGTAGACTTGTTGCGCTGTTAAGACACTCTGTAAGAGACGGTCGACACTCTGGAAGGTTAACACTGAAACTGAAGTAGTGAAGTTGAGTATGGAATATAATATTTAGGACATGTTTGTTAATTTGTAATGGAATGAAACTAGAATACATATATTTTTTCGTATATGATGAAGTCAAATATGGATTTACGGCTAAGTTATGTCTGCAACCACATGTAAGTGACAATTGGGAAAGGGAAAAGCGTTGGAATCTTATTATTGAACTCCTTATTCCTAATATTTAATGACTTTATAATAAGAATAGATTTAAGGATTAGAATGTCCTGTTGCATATAGTTATTAGTTAAAATGTAGGAAAGCTATAATAGTAATTTTAAGGTACATTGATATGTTCCAATGGAGAGGATAAGCAATAGGATGATAGTCTTTAGTATTAGTTTTTTTTTTTTTTTTTTTTCCTTATATCATGTGGACCTAGCAAATTTATAAATAAATAAATAAAGGATAAAATCTTCATTTCTTAAATGGCACTGAAAATGAAAACATTCCTCACTTTCTCTTAGTTAATTAGTTCTAGTGATTCAGTTCTATGCATGGCTCATCCCTTAGAATTCAGTCAGTCAATAATGAAAGATCAGTCCGTTTTAGTCTCAAAAACTTCTGGAATCACAAATCCCAAAAATAGTGATCCTTTTTTTTTTTTTTTTTTCAATTTACTATTATTAGGAAATGAAAAGTCCACGATTCAAATAACTTATTACATACTTACACACTCACTCATAAGCTACTACACACTCACCTTTTTTTTTTTTTTTTTTTAATTCACAATCAACCCTTGACCGCCTGTTCTCTATCTTTTTTACTTTCTTTCCTTTTTTGTTCTCTCTCTCTAAAACAGAACGATTCCCACAAAAAAATTTAAAAAAAAAAAAAAAAAAAAAAAAAAGGGTTCAAGTAACTATAGATAATTTAGAAGCCTCTCAACAAGAAATTGAGTCACCAAATAAATAACAGTAAAGCATATATATGTGTATGTATGAATAATTATAGAAGCAGAAGTAACACAAGGTTCGTATCAGCTTCATCCATGGAGGCATCATCCACTACCGGACTAACGGAATTCTATCTTTTGCAGGCTGGTATAGGAGTTGAAATTGTGACCGAAATCGCAGAGCCTCAACCTTCTCATGTTTCTCACATTTCAAGCACAAAAGGGGAAGATAGAATTGCACCAAAAAGGATTATTCTCATTATTAACCAACAGATAGGGTATATATACAGTAATCAACAGCAGCGATACACACTCAAACACGAGATAGTTGTGTTCCTCCAAATTCCATCTGTAGATTGCGTTTGAGTCAATGAGAAAATGTTGCGGAACTTTGTTAAATAGAGCCGTTCTACATTTTATGTACGGATGGGGGAAACAGGTGGCTGAGGAGGATACGAAGCTGCTTTTCCGATGCCAACTGCATTGCCACTAGCCCGTGGACGTCTGTGACCGTTGGCTGATCTTCTGTTGAGACTTTGGTGTTGATGTTGATTTCGAGTGCTTGCCGGGTCCCCCACGTTTTCGGCCTCCTGAAGCAGTTCAAGTGATTTTACCACCTCTTTCATGCTTGGTCTGTTCTTTGGTTCTGTGGCTAAGCACTGAATTGTAATGTTAACTGCTCTTATAGCTCCACCAACAGAGTACTGGCCTTCAATGCGAGAGTCGAAGATTTGGAGAACTTTTCTTTTGCTGGCTAGATAAGGTTTAGCCCATTCTACTAGATTGTGTTCTCCAGAGGGTCTGTTTTTGTCCACTGCTCGTTTGCCAGATAACATTTCTAGCATAACAACTCCGAAACCGTACACGTCGCTTTTGGTAGTTAAATGACCTTCATACAAGGAAAAATGAATTAAATTAATACTTTATTGTCTCCAGAAAAGAATATAACATGGCAAACTTTAGAAGCTTCTAAGCGAGGAAGAGTGGTAAAATTTCTGCGGAAATTAAGGAAATTAGAAACAAACATCAAAGTGTACTGCATGATTTTGGAAGATGCGTTTCTCTATGATATATAGATCGTGCTTTTCGTAAAAATGTTGCAAACTAAAGATACCTGTGGCCATATACTCTGGAGCTGCATACCCAAATGTTCCCATGACCCTAGTTGAGACATGGCTTCTATCACCCTCAGGACCGTCCTTGGCCAACCCGAAATCAGAGAGTTTTGCATTATAGTTCTGTGATTGTATATAAAAGGGATCTGTAAGTCTAACAAAACTATGTCGGAAGCTAATTAAATTTATCAATTGGGACATGTTTGATCTTACTGAATCTAGCAGGATGTTTGAGGTTTTAAAGTCTCGGTATATCACTCTTGCTTCCTCACTGTGAAGGAATGCTAGACCCTTTGCAGCACCTAGTGCAACTTTCATCCGAATACTCCATGAAAGCGGTTGATAGTGAGAAGCCCCTGTTACAGCAAAGATTAGTCCTCAAATGATTGGATAAGAACGAGAAAGTTGAAACTGGCTGAACCGAGAGTAAAGATTTCCATGACTCACTTCTAAATAGATGATTATCCAAGCTGCCCCGCGACATAAATTCGTACACCAGAAGGCGGTGATCATCTTCCAAGCAGTAACCAATCAATTTCACAAGATTGGGATGTTCAAGCTGTCCAAGGTAGTTGATTTCTGTCTATTTGTCATTAAGAAACAAAACATTAGCTGTAGAACAAAGTAACCAATCCAACAACCCAAAAGCGTTAATTCAAGCACAATTAGATAAACAAATTCCAGGTCTTGCAGAGAAACCGAAAATGCGTTGAAAGGAAAGAAGGACAGAAATTGGTACTAACCAACCATTCTTTGTGACCCTGGAGACCTTCTTGATTAAGCCGCTTCACAGCAATGACCACGCCAGTTCCGGGCTTGGCTGCTTTCAAAGAATTCTCATCAACCCATCCCTTGAAGACGCAGCCAAAACCACCCTCGCCGACCATACTGTCGGGACGGAAGTTCCTGGTGGCTGTTTTAAGCTCATTGAAGCTGAAGCACTTCATGTTCGACGACTGCAAGATCTCACCCTCCGTCCGAGGCGTCGAAGGCACTGATGCGGATGACACCTTGCTTCCATAGTTTGAATTCGACCCTTTACATGATTATGCACATAAAGAAAAACTAATAAGGCCAACGTTTGTTACATCCCTCGAAATAAATTTCTCAAACATGTAATATGCATATCAACTCATACAAAAACACTCTTAACAGAATCCATTTCTTGAGAAAAACTAGCTCTTGGGCAGCTCAAAAACTTGATCCAAATATGCAAACAAGAAGAATAAAATACATTTCTCTCCACTACATAAAACCAGAATCAAAAAGAAAGAAAAAGACAAAAAGTTGAGGATTTTCTTGACATACCATGACGATCTGGGCTCTCAGCTTTGATTCGAGAACTGTAACAAGAACCCATGAACGGCAAGGAAAAGCTCAAACTTCTCTCCCCAAACCAGAGACAATACTGAAAAACCCAAGAGCTACAGTCAAAGGAAAGATATAGAAAGCAAAAGTGTGAACAAGTTGAAACAAAGTGGCAAATCCAATCCCGTGAAGCGTAGGAAGATTTTGGCCCCAAGTGTGAAAGCGTCTATTTTTTCAATTACCAAAACAAAAAAGTTAGCTGTCAGCCTCATTCGTGACCATTCTATTGAGAGAGAAAAAAAGTTTCATATCTTAAAGAAAAAGAAAAAAAAAGAAAGAAAGAAAGAAAGAAAGAATATATATTATAATAAGGATTGTCTTTTTTCTGACATATTTGCAAATCTATATTTGTATATTTTTTTGTGTGCATTATTCTAATGTGTTTTCAATTATATTTGTTCTTTATGCTTAGTTTTAAATAATAGTATATTACAAAAATTTAAATAAAAAATAACATATAAATAAATAATTATTACAAAATTTTAAATAAAATGTCACAACTGTCGAATTTATTTAACTATCGAAGTTAAGATATACATATATATATAAGTGTGTTTATGTGTTATCCTATCATTTTTAGTTATAAATGTTACAAATTTTTTACTATATTATTAAGTTATTTGATTGTTATCATATTTCTACATGGATGAAACACTTCTCTTATTTAGAATAGTTTTTGTGGATGAGTTTTACTCAAGTCAATTTATCATGATATAAAAGTCAGTTTTTAACACATGATGATAGGTTTGAAACATGTTAAAAATTGAATTTATCTTGCATCATTAAGTAATTAAACTATTATTGTGTTTTCATATAACACCATCTCTTCTAAAACAAGTTTTTGAATATGAATTCTAGCTAGACCCAGAGGCAGAGCTAGGAAATTTTTTTAGTGGGGGCATACACTAAATTTCTTTTTTTTTTTTTTAAGATAAAACAAATTTTAGTGAGGATTATGCGAGAATTTTTTGTTTTAGTGGTTTATGTGATGATTTTTAATTTTAATGGGGACAAAATAATAAAAGTATAAACTTTTTTTTATTAAAATTAATATTAATAGGGGTTATGTGAGAATTTTTTATTTTTAATAAAGATAAAATAGAAACTATACGAGAATATTTTATTTTTAATTAAGATAAATTGTAAAAATAAAAAAAATTGAGAAAAATTAAAAGTTTTTAGTAGGGCTACAAACCCGCCTCCATCCGCCTCTGGCTAGACCTATGTATAGAAGGTTTTTTAGCTTTGGATATACATTTCTTTTGTAATTTAATGAACGTCTTATCAGTAGAAATACATACATTACTAATAAGAATTATCTTGAGGTTCTTAGCAACCAAGAAAAAAAATTTAAAATGGAAAAGGGAAAGGAAGAAAAGAAGAAAGAGCTCCTTTTGGTTTGAGAACGTGAAGTTTGTAGTTTTGTGGGTGTTGGGTACGGGCATGTTGGGTTCTTGGAACATTCTTTTTCCTTTTTTTTTTTTTTTTTTTTTTTTTTTGGGTTTCTGTTTACATTCAAGAACGACAAAAGTTGAAATGGTTGAGTTGACTTGGCTCTAATGGTTTTGGTTTCTTTGTGTGCAAGTTGGAGATTTTCCCAACCAAAAAAATAAAATAGGAAAAAAAAAAAAAAAGTGGGAGAGAAAAAAAGAGCTTAACTATAAGATGGATAAGCTTCAATGTTCAAAACATGTCAATGTCGTTTTCTTTGTCTCTCTATTTTTAATTATCAAATGGGGATAAAGAAACCGAGTTTATCAAAGTGGACACTTCTGACAAACTTCATTATTAAATTTAAGAATGTTTATAATAAACTAACAAATGACGTTATAACTATGATTAGGTAATTTTTAACACAATTAGGATGCTTGGTGCTGGTTGGCTGGTCCAGTGGGCTTTCACATTTAGCTATAATTGCGGACCCTACTTCACCAAACATCTTTTCTCCTAACACGCATGATGGTCTTCTTTAATTATTACCGAGGGGAGAATAAATAATAAAGTAAGATGATAAGCGACAATAACGTCTCATATTTTTATTAATATATACAATTAATTGATATGATAATATTTTAAATACTTATAAGTAAAAAAATGACAACTCATATATCATATGAATTGATATTTAAAAATTGAAATTAGAATTAATGTCCGTAGTATTTTTCATTTGAAAATAATCTTTAGCACTTCTCATAAGACACAAATTTAAGACCTCTAATCCTCCAAAAAAAAGCATATAGAGTAGGCCGACTACCAATAGGCTACAATGTAACATGCTTATTAAGTAAAAAAAATATATAATTTTTTTTGACAGTTCTAATCTAAACCAGATGCCTTCTTGACGGAAAAAATCTTTTCATACTCTTTCTAGATCATTTTAGAGATAAAATGGGCAAGTTTTTTTCTTAGGGCAAATTGACAACCTTAGTCTGGCCAAAACCTCTTGTCAATTGGTCAAAGCTGATTCATGACAGTACTAGTTAAAAAAAGTAGGACAGCGGCAGAATGATGCCGAAATGTGCTCTTTATGTATGTGTGTGTATATATATATATATATATATATATGTCTGTGTGTGTGTTTGTATGTGTGTGTATATATGATAAAAGAAGACTATTGAAACATAAATCCCCATTTTTAAACTCTTTTTGTTCACTTGGATCACGTTAACATGCTGAAGTTCAACGTACCTAGATAATGTGGTCAAAATCCATCACTGGATTCATTCGTTCCAAGTTCTTTGTTTTTTTTTTTTTTTTAAATTTTATTTGTGTTCTTTGTTCCTTGCGGCTTGCAGAAAGGAGAAGAGAGGGGGACCAATTTCTGGTGAAATAAATGCAAGATAAAAAGGTATCTAGTGGTGAGGGTTATAAATTTATATATTTGTATTTATTTATTTATTTAATATGGGTTTGGAGGTGAGAGTTATATATGTTTGGTGAAATTGAATGCCAATGGATGGGTATGTAAGGTACGTAAGTATTATGTATGCAAAACGTCAGCCAGCCAGCCAGCCAACCAAACACCCCGTGAATTTTTATATTTCAATGCCAAACTTTTTGTTGCGACTTTGGAAAGCATGAAAGTGAAATGCCAATTCTTTGATGTCATTTTCTGTGTGTTTTTGTTTGATTATAATAAGCCACATAGATTGATTGATTTAGTTTATTATTTATTCCTTTGCCCTAATCACCTCACCGCTTATGCAACTATAATTTACTTGTTCTATTGGATTATTTATGATCAAATATTAGAGCATCGATGGTTCTTTTTTAGAATCTCAAAGGTAATTATTTTATTTTATATTATGCTTACACATATCATTATCCTTATTATATTTGATATGATAGGAGTGCATCCTCCTCATTAAGAGATAAGACTAGACTGTATGATCTTCGATAAACTAACCTATTAGTGTTTGGAAAGTTCTTTGGGTAATGCCCACATAGAGTATGTTGATGTTAGTCACTCTTTTTTTCAATTATTTTTTTTATTAAAATATATGTGTGCGTGTGTATATATATATACAGCTTGTTCTATTCTATCGTAGTAAGCATCCATCTAACAAGAATGTAATCAAGCAACGATTTTTTTTTTTTTTTTTTTTTTGGGTTGAAAGTCAAGCAATGAAATTAGCACATTAGTTTTTTATCTGATCATATTAGGTGCAACGTCTAAGAAGGCTTCATTAGAAAGAGAGAACAAAAATTAAAATAAAAACCAACCAAAAAAAGTCTAAAAAGGCTAGAAAGATCGTCAAGTATTGGACTGACCTTCAATTAGTTTACATTTTCCAAGCTAATTTTCGTGTTGGAACAGCACACCTCAAGCATGAACTTTCTTGGGTTACTTCCTCTCATGACATGAATTTTCCTTTGGCTAATTCCTATTTACAAATGTTCATCAGCCATATTCACTAGAGATTAATAAGAGATGATCGCTATATGACTCTCTCTCATTAATCTTTCATGTGTTTGTCGTATGTGATTCGTGAACCTTTGGCCCCATTTCTCGTCTCCCTCCCATTATCCTTCCATGTGTTTGCTATACATGATTCGCAAACCTTTACGAACAATTGACGAGAATGTGAATCTATCCTCTTTGATTTTGAAAGTGACGGAAAAAAAAAAAAAAAAACAAGTCGTCCCGTAAAGGTGCCACCATTTTCTTTCTTTCCTCCTACTTTTTAGAAGCCGAAAGAGTAGAGTGTAGAGAGTGGAGGTCTTCCTAAATTAGGCTAGGAAAAATCCGCTTTACAAACACCAAGAATCCACTTTTAAGGGGTTGAAACTCGAATTATCACGGGCACTAAAAACACCTCCCACGTTTCCAAACACGAGGCAGAATTTGATACAACGGCGAAGCTCCGCTTCTTCAAAGTCCACAAAAGATGGCGTTGCCAAAGAACCTTTACAATAATAATAACAATATTTGGCATGAGTTAGACAATCAACTTAAACTGCTTGGTTCGACTAGTCTTCTTGATTGATTACAAATATATATATATATATATATATTTATTTATATATTCAAAAATTTAATAACCAAAAAAAAAAAAAAAAAACAACAATATTCTAGATTATTCAATCTAGAAGGGCGTTGAACCGAATTTTCTAACTAGACCGCACGCATGCATATATAGTGATGGAGAGAAGAGCCTTAATTAAGAAGAGGACTTAAAAAATAAAAATAAAAAAAAGAAAGAAAGAAAACAATGGAAATATAACACGTAACCAAGAGAAAATGAAACGTCCAATTACTCTTCTGTCCCTGTGTTATTGGAAAGAGGATCATCAAGGAGACATCAATTCTCTAATAACAACGCAACTCCTTGTAAGAAAATTTTATTCAGGCACGCATTAGTGTCAAAGTTGGCAACAGTCACCGTCTACCGTCAAGTAGACCAATGTTGTCGAAACTGTCCTAGACTCCGTTCACGATAGTCAACGAGACACAAATTTAACACACAAAATATCTGGACTGTCTCCATTCATAGAGTGGATGCATTGAAGAAAACTTTTCTTATATAATTCATGTCATATGCAAGCGCTGAAGCATATTACAGAGAACAAACCGCAACTTGCGGATTCATGCCATAAAAACAAATTTTTTCATACATTAAAATCCAAGATCCGATCCGGGTGCCCTCCCGAATACCAAAACAAAAGGCATGTTATTCCTCAAATATTATCTATAAAATTGTGCGGATAAATTATCTGCCTCCAAAACAACAGGTTAAAATTCACCGACTAATCATGCCCAGTTTCAACAGTTCAGGCACTTTTCTTCACCTCGGCTGACTTGATAATGTCAATGAACTCAGGCTGGAGAAAAAACACCAAATGAACCACATATGAGCATACTGACCAGGCAAGGCAAAACAAGAGAATAATAGAAAGAAAACATGAGCAAAGCAACAGCGTAGAATTACCTTGAGAGACGCTCCTCCAACCAAAAACCCATCAACATCAGGCTGTCCTGCTAGTTCCTTGGAGTTTGCACCATTAACAGATCCTGAAACAGATATGTGATTGTTGTCAAATAAGGCAAAGAGGACACAAAGAACGTGTCTACTGTTTACGAAACATCTCAACATCGTCCTTAGAGATTTCAAGTTTTCCATTATGCAAAACCAAGTAGCAATAATAGGATCCCTCGAGCTTTGACCACTTCATATATGTTTCGCTCATTTTTCGCTCCCATCAGAAAACAGATTAAAAAATGCTAATTCGGGCCAACTCAGGATTTTACCTTAAATGGATCAAAGCCTACTTGTGGTGAATTTTACCGTCACCCCAAATAATGGAACTATCAAATAATGGAACAAAACAAATCTCATTTTCTTCACCGTCACCCCACAAATAATCTAAGTAAATAAATGGTTTCTGTGTGCCTAGCAGGAGAAAAAAGATCTACATTTTGAGGCCGCTACAAGATATTATGATAATAACACATAACAAAAAGACAACTTTTGGCATGGGATCTTTCACGTACCTCCGTAGATAATCCGAATGGTGGCAGCAACTCCAGGACTGATGTTCTCGTGCAGCCATTTCCTCAATTCAGAGTGTACCTGTTTCATAATCAAAATTCTTATGAAACTTTATTCACATGGTTAAAAGAACTAAATAGAGGGTAAGTACAACTTGGCATGGTAAAAATGTTGACACGCTCTAAGCAACAATCATGACCGAGTATCAAAGTTCTAACACAAAAATGGTTTAAAAAGGCTTTCGAGGCTCGCCTCACCATGTGGCGGTCATTTGGTGCCTCAAGGCTCATGATTTTTGTTCCAGAACAAGGCTTATGCCTTTTTGGAATGAGGCGTGCGCCTCAAGGCGCAAATGCCTCGAGCCGTTTGAGGCATGCGTCAAATAGATAGGCTATTTGAGCAGATTCTTTAAAAATTTTTAGCTTATTTTATTTTTTAAAGTGTGTCCCAACTTCTTTTTGGGTCTTGGTTGATGCTTAAAACAAAATTAAGACCTAAAAACAACATTACTCTCCCATGTTTGTGCCCGCTGCCGTTCCCTCTGGCCCTCCTTCAACTGCCTAACACTCCATCTTCAACTCCAGCACTCTGGTGACTGAGCAACAGCGGTTCAGATTATGTGTTTTTGGGGTTTTGTGATAAACTAAGTTAATCTATTACAGGCTTATGGCATTTTATAAAGTGTCTTTAATTTTACGGGTTTTTTTGTTTTTAGTTCAAGGCTTACACCTCAATCCGTCTTAAGGCTTACATCTCACTCGATTGGGAAAAACGCGTTGGTTCCCAATTTCGCCTTTTTAAACCTTGGTCAAAATAGACACTGAAAATACGGTTTGGTGATGGTTTAAACAATTAACTGAAAGAACATCCATCACTGTTCCTGGCCAACAAAAGGCTATTCTTGAGTTAAAGATGCAACGAGAGATATCACTCTAACAGCCTAAGCTTATTATGTTCGTTCAGCAAACACAGCCAATAGATAGAAATATATTACCCGTGGAATTTGACATAAACTCAAAGTAGAACTTCAATGACTAAGGTAAAGGTATGTGACTTACTTCCTGAGCCTGAGCTGGAGTTGCAACCTTCCCGGTTCCAATAGCCCACACAGGTTCATAAGCCAACACAACATTAGTCCAGTCTGACACTCGGTCTGCCATACAATTTGAAACAAAACAGGAAAAAAATTCAATAAAACCCTGAATTCAGCTCCAACAAACATCTTGACATAACCAACTCTCTATCATAAATTAAGCCTCCTTATAGCAGAACAAACATCTTTCAAAAAAATAAACAAGTAAATTCCCAATGTCAAATATGAAACCTTAATTGTCATTCTAAATCAATTATTAGATTCCAAACAGAGCTCCATTCTCTACAACTCGCATTTCAGATCCAATTAGTAATGTATAAGAAATGGAGCAAATTTTGAAAGACCAATGACCATCCAAAATCTGAGAATCATCTCCAACAGATACAAATCAAAGAAAGATTATGGTCTCAAATATCAGACGCCTATAAAATTGCAAACTAAACCATATACAACACAAAAGATTCACCTGCAATGGCCTTGGTTTGTGCTGCAACAACCTCCACAGTTGTTCCAGCTTCCCGCTGTTGAAGAGTCTCACCAACGCAAGCAATCACCTTCAAGCCTTTAGAAAGTGCGTATGCAACCTTATCACCGACAAACTGAGATAATGAAAAGCATAAAGAAACTTATTACTTTTGGAATTTGGATGACAACCAATGAAGCAGTACTGAATGAAAAATTGTTCTGCACCAAACTTATTAATTCATACGTGCTTAAGGTGTGATTGTCGCAAAAAAGGGGAGGGAAAGTAATAAAGATTACCTCATTGGATTCACCCAATATAAGTCTTCTTTCAGAGTGACCAATGATGACCCATGGAATATCCAAATCGACAAGAATTTCTGCACTGCAATACAAAAGACAATATTTACAAATCACACAAAGTAAACATATAAAAATACCGCAAAACCATTAAAAAATGGAAAACCGAACATACTAAACATGAACCAAGCCTTTTACAATATCCAAATGAGCTCAACGAATAATTTGATAGATGTAAACAGAACTAATGTACTTTTCAAATAATTATGCCTAAAAGTGTATAGATGTGCCAGTGAGAACATATTCATGCTAAAAAAAAAACACACACACACACACACCCCAACAACAACACAAAATCCATACGTTTGCATACAACATAATATCTCCTCAATTTAACCATCCTAAAGTCTATGCTTCATCAATTTATTCACATTGTTGCATTCATTTTTCTATCAGGTAGGACACTATTCCCTTTTTTTCTGGGTACACCTCCCACCATGTAAAAAAAATTTCAAATTTCAGACATTTTTTCTTTGATAATCCAAAAATTCCAAAAACCTTCAAGCCCACTTAGTGTTCTTGAATTAGAAACTGGAGCCCCCACCGAACCCTACAATTTAAGGAAGCTTGAAACTAGGGGTTATTCACTAAATAGGTGGCCTCGGCAATTGAACGCCAGACCATGTGGGAAAAACCACGCGCTTGATCGCTCAACCAACCATCAGGGTTAAGGGACAAGTTTATACATTTAATATCAAGGATAACAAAATACACTATACGAAATATTAACTTACCTAACTTCACCGGTGTAAGCACCACCTTTCTTAACCCAGCAGTTTTGTGCCGCAACATGAAAATCAGGCCTCAATATGCTTTTCACCAAGGGAAGATACACAAATGGAGGGCTAACCACAACCTCTGCATTTGAACAGGTACATTTGACAGTTTAGTGGCCAAGAAACGTCAAAGTCATTTCATAATACAATATTGACAAAATCCTATAATGAGAATAATTTACAACAAAGACTGACAAGTTGTCCAGGCAAAAATTTGTTCTAGAATATGCATTTGCTAAGGCTAAAAGTCTAATCAAATTCCAAATTTCCAAATTGCTTACTTTTACATCAGATTTTCAACAACCCACGTTCAGAATTATTCATTTAAGACGACTAAATTCCTTTAAAAGACAATACGAATCAGCTAATACCAATCTTAAAACTCAAATCCAAGACACTAAAACCAGAATTAAATCATTGAAATAAACAAAAACAAACATTACAGACATTTACTCACCAACAACGTCCTGGGAAGGCACTTGACCGTCGTTCAGTGTCTTCACAATCTTCTTCACCTCCTCAGTAGTTCCATTCTACATCATGCAGATTTATCACAACTTTAGCCACATGAAATATACATATATTTATATATATCTTTATTACCCACTACTACCAATCCATTTTCACAAAACAAGGATCATGCAAGCAGAAAATGCAGATCTGACAAGAGATCGGTGATTATTCACCGCCAGATAGCTGAAAACTTACAATCAAAAAACAAAACACCAAATTCAGATCCAATCGAATCTTTTTTCCTTTATTTCCATTCGCAATAAATAAATAAATAAATAAAAACCGAGCTTTGAAACAAACGCTGAGGTTTCGAATTCATCTAATTTCATCGGTTTTCTTGGCAACCAAACACGAATCAGGGACTTACGCATTTCCAGTTACCGCCGACGAAGAACTTCCTTCCCATTTTTCTCGAGAAAATCGAAATCGCAACGAAGACAGAGAGTGTGTTGTTTTGTGTGGGCTAGGGTGGAGATAGACGATGACTGTGGATCATGAAATTTTATTTCTACAGAGAGAGAGAAATAAAAAAAAAATTATAAAATAAAAAAACAAAAAGCAATTTTTGTGGATTCCATTATAATAACCTAAATTACCGTTATACTCTAGGAATTTAGAATATTCTTGGGCATCGAAGTACGTCCCGATTTAGAAGAGTAGGGGTGATTTCGTCAATTCAGAAAGGAATTTAGGAATATTGGGGGCCCACTTCTTGTTGAGACGAAGCTTTTGGGCCTTTCGGCCCACGGATATTTTCGACATCACAACCCGTGGGTGGTTGTTACCTGCTTATTAGGTGGAGCCTCAAGAGCCGTGCCCATGCCTTTTTTTTTTTTTTTTTTGGGAAGGTTGCACGTGCTTTTGATATTTCTGTTTTTTGTTTTTTGTTTTTTGTTTTTTTGTTATTGCCCTCCAAATTTGGATAGAATTGTGACACCCTAAAAATTCATAAACTTGATTCATGAACTATTATCATGATTTCTTTTATTAATATACTTTTAATGAATTATTTTGATAAATATCAAATTTCAAGAACATGAATGATTGTACATGTATTATCAGTATAATGATGTCAGTGATCAAATAATATTGAATTTTTCTATTTAAATAAGAAATTATAAATACATAAAAGATGAATTGAACAACATATAAATTTATACGAAAAATTTATTATGTCATATTAGAGGGATAAATGTTAGTTTTTGAGAAAAACCCTAATTTTTATTAATAGGTCAATTTAATGATATTTGTATTTATTTTGATTATATCAATAGTTAAGTTTTGAAAGTATGATTGAGAAATTAATGTGTCATATAGATAGAAAATGAATAATTAGTATTTACTCTTAAAAATTCAAAGGTGGAAGATTGATCAAAATTGTGTTTAAGTTTAAAATCAATGGTGTAGATTTTATGTTAAAGAATCAAGGCAAATCAATGGCCAGGTTTTGGATAATAAGTGACCAATGAGAGCTTAAGGTAAGGATTGGTGTGATGGAAGATCCAATGGATGAGAATAAGGATGACAACTTTTGACCAACGATGGAAAAATTGGAAGAAAAAAAAAACAAAATGAAAATGAGAAAATAACTAAGGAGATCCGGATTTTTGTATCAAAAGGCAAGAAGAAATTTAAACAAATGATAAAAAAAAGAAAGTGGTGCATGCATGCAATCTCATATAAGAGATGACATGGTTTATTTTGGTAAGTTGACCCAAAGAAAAGACAAGTGAAAGTGACTTCTTATCTCCACTTTGTTGAACAAAATTTTCAACCCAACTCCCTTCCTTTAAGTGGCGGCAATGAAGGGGAGAATCAACCAAAATTTTCCGATTTTACCCCTTTAAATACAACTCTTTTAATGTAAAAGTTGGCTAAAAACAAGTCACTAACATCTCATTTTATTCTCA
Organism: Ficus microcarpa; assembly: GCA_025413485.1. Classification (NCBI taxonomy): domain Eukaryota; kingdom Viridiplantae; phylum Streptophyta; class Magnoliopsida; order Rosales; family Moraceae; genus Ficus; species Ficus microcarpa. Next base: position 14,519,866 of record CM046378.1, on the reverse strand, counting down.
TACAAGTTAAGCTTAAAAACTCTAGCTTCTCTTGCCAGCACCAAGCTCAAAAAAAAAAAAAAAAAAATACTATCAACACTATTCTCCATCTCCAACACCCCTCGAGTACCCTTCTCCTTTCATTTTCAAGCTCTAAGCTACTCCATTACCAAGTTCAAAAAAGTGTGAAACCGAGTTAGAGATGACGTTTTATTAGAGGTAATGTAGTGGTATTTCTTTGTGTTTCAGTTATTTTTTGGAGAACTAAAACATGATGTTTGATTAGAATCTTAATGTTAGACTTCTTCTTACTTAGGAAAAAATTTTGAAAAAAACTTTGGAAGTCCGAGATCTTAAAGGATCCACGGAGCATTTCTATAAGATCTATAAACTTTGTTAAAACTTGTAGTTGTTGTGGTAATATAGCTTGTATTAGAAACTTTGGTATAAAAGTTAAATTATATGATAAGATTCTTCATTTTAGGATTTGAAATCACTTAGTTTGCTTTTGTATGTCTAAAGTTATGTGTATTTGAATTTATGACACAAAACTAGAGAGAAAATAAACCGCTGGGGTACAATCTAGCCACAGTTTTATGTACTCCGAACCCTTTAGCCTTAAAATTTTGGATTATAAGTTATAAATCTAAAAACTAGATTCTTTATCCAAAAAGGTATCATACGCCTTGAACGGATAAATTTACAGTTTTTGATTAATTTTACAAATTTGGACTGCTAACTGAAAGTCTTTGTTAGAACCCTGTACTAGGCACGGGTTGCATATATTGGGTTAGTAAACCATAACATTTTACAAAACTATTCTTATCATACTAAATAGACACTATTAGCTTTTCCCAATGACACATCTTTTGCCTTATTTAGATTTGTAAGTGAATTGTTATGATTTTTTTAAGTTTACCCATGAATTTGGACTTGTGGTACATTTTGAGACCAACATAACAAAACCTAAGTTTATAGTATGAAACACTCAAACACTAAAGAAAAGAACTTTACCTCTGTAAAGTAAATATCTCAAATTTCGAAATGAGATATTCATGCGTTTAAAACGGATATGTACGTAAATTTTAATAAATCACATAATATTATATTGAAATCTGGTAAACTGAGGTTTTACCATAAGACACTTAGGAAAACGCCCATATTAATATTTGAAATGTTTAAAATATTGGAAAATAAATTATAAAGACAGAAACTAGATACTATAATTTTTCTAACGAGTTATCAAGTGTCTAAAACGGGATTATACTGAAATTTAAATAAATCTTACAAGTTAAAATCTCAAAACAATTAAACATTAAAATGTGACATAAGTGTAGGGTAAGTGATAACATATGTACATATTTAGTTATGAGATGAGTTGGTATTAAGTAAATGATTAATTAATGTGAAAAAACCTAACTTTATAAAGTTTAATCACAAGTTTTAAATGAGCTAAGATAAAATACACTAGAAGGATTACTAAGCATTTACCAAGAAACTACTTTAACCCAACTAAATGATCATACTAATAGGATTGGGCCTTACAAGCCCACTACTTGATGGAAGCTGTACACTTACGTGACTCCTTGTCATCTTGAGTGATTAATTAATTAATAAATAAATAAATAAATAAACTAATAAAATATGATAAAATATAATTATTGTTAAGAAAGTTAATTAGTAGTTAATAGAGTAACTAATTAATTAATTAATTATAAGAGTTGTTAAGTGATAATTGAGTAACTACATAATTATAATATATAATTAATGATTGTTAATATAACTATGGGTGATTAATTAAAAATTAATCAAACATTAATTATTAGAATAATCTAATTATCAATTATTAAAATGAGAATTAATAATTGATAAGTATAATATGAGAAAAAAATATTTAAGTAATATATTAAATTATTAAATATATAATTATTAATTAGTCAATTGAAATTATGTAAATTAATTATAATTACTCAACTAAATAAAGTAATAATTAACTACTACCAACTTTATTAGTTAATTGATTGATTAATTAATTAATTAATCAATTAAATTAAATAAATAATAATTAGTATAAATTTATTTTAACACTTAATAATTAATATGAATTAATTATTAATGTTAATTATGATATAAGTAAATTAAGCTCAATTTAGTTTATACAATAAATAAATAAATAAATAAAATAACTATAATTCTATCTAATAATTAGATATTGTTAAATTATGATAATTTCTCAAATCTGCATAATAGTAGATATAATTCCGGAAGTTTAAGTACATAAGACAAGTCAGTACAAATCTCACATACAGCATGGAACAAAATGTTTTTCTTTGTTGATGTTCTACGTTTGCTATGACTTGACTTGATGATGTGATGAGTATATGAGTTATACGTATTGTACTTTGATTAAGCATTTGACATGCATAATTTTTCTTGTACTGACATGATCGACACGCCTCATAGATATTTATGCCATAATGATAGAGGCATAATAACATGTAAATCTACATATTATCACAGTTAATAAGAATGAGACAAATGAAAAATATGATTAAGCGTTGTACCAATCTATCTACAATTAATGAGAGGATATGATAGAAACAAAAAATATAAGATATGATCTTAGAGACTGTTGGAAGTCGCTCCCTTGATTCTCCATTAGTTATGCGCATATGAATACGACATATGGACTTTTAAATAAACAAGACATGTATATAATGAAGTATAATTGAGCATACATAGATCACATGTATTTTTGAATATTCATGATGTTGCATGTGACGATATGATTTGATGAAAATGTTTTGTGAGATATTGTTTATACTTGCTAAGCGAAAACTCATACGTGTGTGTTCGTGCTGTAGGTAATGCGGTAGCCCACTATTTAGATGTTCTATGGATGGACGAAACTAAACTGTAGCGATGAAAGAAGGGAGTTGAATACCACCACAAATTTAATTTCCGCATCTATACTTCTTAAATTATGTTTTATCAATTATATTTATAAATATGTTTCGAATATTTAGATACTACTAAATTAGTATGAATACTTTACGAGAAAAAGAATTTAGATTCTTTTCTTTTAACTTACATGATGTTATAACTTTTTAAATGTTATCTAAATATTAATTTGAATAAGATATTTATTATTTAGAGGTTTTTAATTTTCTCAGTTAAAAATTTTAGTAAATTTAACTTTATAGTACGAGTATGGTTTATGTAAAAATAAACAAAATTCTACATTTTTGGAACTAAACATAAATAAGTGTTAAGACTAAATTAAATAAAAATAAGTAAGCTAGTTAACGGTTCGAAAAGTTGAGTCGTTACAAGAATAATGGTAAGAAAAAAATATAATAATTAGGACACTGTGAGAGAATTTTTCTACTTTTTACCTTTTCTTTTCTGTTTTTGAGGAACTCATATTTGGTAACATAATTTTTCAACTCATAAAATGTGGAGTAAACTTTTTATTACTAGCGATTTATAGAGAATTGGGTGATAGAATATTGAAAAACAAGTTTTATGTTTGATGAATACAAATTAAAAACACGAATGTGATCCGATTAAAAAAAATATGATAGATATGGAATTTGATTAAAAAAATCATAAACTACTGCTAAATTTTTCGTTATTTTCAAGGTAAAATTATTATTGCACATTCACACTATGGATTTTCAATGAGGGGAATTCTGTATCACAAGTATGCATTTTCTAATGTAAGATTTTACAAGAATAATATTAGAGCAAATATAAATATGCGTTTTTTTTTTTTTTTTGTGATTTTGTAATAATTTCATCAAATTTAACTGTCTAAAACTATAGAATACTAAAAAAGAATGTGTTTGTTTGTACACTATCATAGAATCATCCACTGCACCAAAACAATGTAATTTTGTCTTTCATTCTTTTTTATTTTATTTTATTTTTTTGTAGCTTAAAACATGGTGATTAACCTACGATAATAAACAAAGGTTATAAAAATAAACTAGACAATTTTTTTTGTTGAATAGATATATAATAAAAATTTATTAAAAGTACAATATTGCAACGTAATACAGTCATGTATATGCACTCCTACATATATATATATGTACATATACAATTTATATATACATTAGTGTGTATGTATTGAATATATTTTATGGAATAAACTACTTATAGTTAATCACTCATAAAGTTGTTATGTTGCACTTGTCATGCCATATTTGGGCATTAACTTGTATTTTATTTTTTGGGGCAGACATGGACATGTATATTATGAGCATGCCAAACCTAACAACTAGGCATATTTTCATGTCATCGAGTTGACTTGTATTTGTAAGTTTCAGTATTATTATAGTTGAAAACACCACTTGAATTTTATCGTGATAGAAGTGGCGGAAAGAAATTAATCAGTAAAATGAATTAATCAATTGCAACACATTATAAGATAATAAATAAATCAATTATTGCCTCCCATTCGGATTTTTTAGTATTATACGCTGTCGTTTTTAAAAACAAAAATTTATTTGACCAAAAAAAAAAAGTGGAAAAATAGAGGTAGGTTTTCGTGGGCAATAACGTTAATGTGTGTGGTTTTGGTGTCCTTTCACGTTTATTTTGGTTTATATGTGTGTTTGGTTGGTTAGTTTGAGTTGAAATATTTTAGTTGTAGTAGTAAATTTTTTTGAATTTTCAAAAAAGACAAAAAACTTTTTGAGAAAAAGACAAAAACTTTCTGAAAAAAAGACAAAACAAAGTACGGTTAGAGTTGAATTGATATGATAAAGCAAACAAATATATGTTCATTTTTTTTTCTTGTCGTAGTTTTCAAGTCTTTGTCGTTTTTCACTTTCTATATGTACTTCAGTTGACATTTCTTTTAAATGCATTTCTCCTTAAATCTGATTTATGTCTTTTACTTGTGTTGTCGTTTTCATGGTCTTGTTGGTTGGTGTGGCTTTAACATTGCTTATCGTTTTCTCATTTCTCGTAATGAGTTTTGGGTGTCCTATTTATGTTCTTGTCTCTTATTCTTTTGGGTGTCATTTCAATTTGTTGTCGTTTTAAAGTCTCTATTGTTTATCAACTTTGGTGTCGTTTTTTCAGTTGTTGATGATTTTTTAATTTCCATCGTTTGTTATTATTGGCAACGCTTTTTAATCTACTACTTGGTCCGTTTTAACGTGGTTGTCGTTTTCTTTTTTCCCATGTATTTTGTGCGTCATCTTTAATGAAATTTGTCATATATTCCTTTTTTAAATAGGGATGGGATAATTCAAACTGTATATCTTAGATAAAATTATATGTTAAATTATTTATGCAACCAAGTTATATATCTATTTTTTATATTCACTATTAGTCATTGAATTTTTAAGTTGTGTTGTTCATCCGTTCACGTTGATGCCATTTTCTCTGTTTCTTTATTTCCTTGTTTTGCGGTCTTTTGTTTTGCTGTTTTCCATGTTTTGTGTTATTCTTCTTCTTCTTTTCGTTTTATTTTCTCTCGCTTTGTTGTTGATCTTTGGTTCACTTTGTTTCCGTTTTCTATTATTTTTTTTTCCTTTATAGGTAAATATTTCGCTAATTTATTTTTTTAAAGGAATATCCACTTTGAATTATTTTTCTCAATTGTCGTCGTTTGTTTCCGTTTTCCAAATTTTCTATTGTGTATTGTTAATTTTTTTTTCCTTTATAGGTAAAGATTTCGCTAATCCTTTTTTTTTTTTTTAAAGGAATATCCACTTTGAATTCTTTTTCTCAATTGTCGTCGTTTCTATGCTTGTACCGTTTATTGTTTTTGTGTCGATTTCCCATTTTCTGACATTGAAAAGCTGCTTCTTCTTCCTTTTTTTTTTTTTTTTTTGGTTAATTGACGAAGTCAAAGTATGGCCTCTAAAGAAATTGCAACTCTTCCCTTGGATCTTACAAAATACAAACCTTTTCTCATGTTACGTTGGAGTGTCACATGCAAAAGAAAAGCCGAAGAATGATTATCTTCCTAAAAACGACAAGAAGAAATGGATTAAAGAAATTAAGGGTTACTGCAACAAACTTTACTCACATTCGTAAATTCTCCTAAAATGTGCTTTTCAAGAAGGAAATTTGTTCTTCTTTTATTTCGACTTGTACGTAGACATACTGAAACCATCTCGACCTACCACTTCGCATTACAGGACCTAAAAGTTGTCCGGATAATAGGGATTCAAATGCGTACTCAATAGCCAATCAAGTCATCGTATTTTCATTGTAGTTATCCTGTTAGAAGTTGAATTTGTCGTATAATATCTAGTTACTGTACTAACATATTTACAGAGATCGGACATTTTCTTTCCTTAAATTAGTTTTTGAAAATTTGTTATACCTAAATCTATTTATCATGATATTAAGATCAGAATTTTGTAAATGACGATGGATTTGAATCCCAACTCATTTTGCATGACACAATCAATATAACAAGTCGGTAACTTGGTAAAGAGATGTAATTTGAGCCATGAATTGACTCGGACCAATGTACTGATGCTTTGAAAGCAATAACTAGTCCTACCACAGGGACTTAATTAATTAGTATTCTCGATATTGACAAGGTTCCAGAGTGTGCTATATATACTTATTATGTTAGACTTACCACATCGTGATTCAGTTGTCTCTTATTAATATGTCATGTGATATTGGTAAATTGTTATATATATTGGATTCAATTTGCAGTTTGTAAAAAACCATTACACGTTCCGGATTATGAAATTTTCCGTGGCAAATAGTGTTACTAAATTTTGAATGTTTGGAATTGTATTTAAGCAATAATTTATATTTTTAACATAGTGCAACAAAAGCCGATAATCTGGAGCTAATTCTAACTTTTTTTTTTGTTTGTAGTGAAGTTGTGACCAAACACCCATTTTTCTTTGTATTGTCAGATATATGTAATACCTCGATCGATTCCTATGGTTTATAGGTAATCCTTTCTTTCATAGAGCTAGAATGATGTCTGAAAATTACATAAGCAGTAAATAACGTGGAAAGATGCAAAATATCACACAACAAAAGCATTTCTTATTAAGATTCACAAACTAAAGTGTAAGGAAAAAACAAAAAAAAGCATACCTTCTTCCTTATTTAGGTTATATTATCGGTACATAATATTTTAGATGTATTATTACAACAATGGAAGAAGTTGAGTTTCATATCTTGAAGTACATTAAAACTTCATTTCGCTGTTTTGACTCTGGGGTTTCCATAGGGGCCGAATCCAAATGGTACTGGATTAGCCTTTGGATTAGCCAGGGCCAGACGCTCTCTTCCATCGCCATCCACAAAGATTCCAACGTCTCGGCAGCCAGAGGAGTCGCCGGGGCAGAATTGAAGATTGTAATTATTACGAGGAAGTTTGGAATCTTTTACAATTTTAAGCCAAGTGGTGCTGGCTTCCCCATGGCCACCAACGATCACAAACTGTTGTCCGAAGACTTCGTCGGGATGATCACCCACCCTCCACACCGATGACCCGCCACATACGTATGATACAGCTGCCTCATTGAACTTGATGTCGATTAAGGTGGACTCTAGGATAAATTCATTCTCGTTGGATTCGATAGGCGAAAACTTTACTGGAAGACTTCGTTTTGCAATAGTAAACACTTGAATTTCGTGTTGAACCCAACAGGTTCCATTACGGTTTATGAGTGGAAAAATGGTGCTGGTGTATAGCAATGGCAACGGCCTGTTAGGCCATGCCACCAATATATAGTATTCACCTTCTCGGACAGGGTTTCCGAATAAGTCGAGAACAGCAGGAGGCGGAGAGATGCCATGGCTGTAGGCACACTCTCCTAATTTTGGTGTGAAGGACAGGAAAAGGAGAGAAAATAGTGTGAGTAAAGTGGTAGCTTCCATTTGTGCTATTGTTTTGGGATTTTTGGGTACCAAATGGCTAGGTCGAAGCTTGTATTTATGGACTTAAAAGATGTGTCATGACCTTACCTTAAAATGCCATGTCTCTCCATCTACCAATTGTGCACGTTTTTAAGGTTTGGCCCTTTTGGAAGAATTTGCGTAAGTGACAAGTCTCCATCTCCCATTGTTCGCATTTGCAAAGTGACAACCTTAAAAAATAAAATTAATAGAATAACGTATTTTCATAATTGACTAATTGACTCGCTAATTTTATATCTTACATCCTCTCAAAATAGTTGAGAAAAACAAAATTTTAAACAAAAGAAAATAATTTTGCATGCTTCATCCAACTTTAGATAAAATTTAAAAAAACAACCCAACTAAAACAAGAGTTTGGAGCAAAATAAATTTATCATCAAAAATATACACCAATAATTTTGTTTGTTTTAGTGTTTTGTGATCAATAATGTAGTAGCTTCCATTGTTTTTTTATTTGTTTTAGTGTTTTGTGTAGAAATGACTTTAAGGGTCGTGATTTGATAGTGTTTAGATCACACTCTCACCTAACAATTCATTAACACGTTTTTCTTTTTTTTAATATGTGAACAACTAGAACGTTTTTAAGGAAATAACCTTAAATCCTAAAACATTATAGTTTTTTCTTTCATATTATTGTCCTTCAAAATAGGAATTATTACTTCGGGAAAAAAAAAAAAGTAGGAATTATTTTAAAGAAATGTATAGAAAAATTATACTTTACGAAAAGGAAAAAAATAATTAAAAAAGTTGACATTAAACTTTTTTTAAAGAAGAGAAGAAAAGTGAATTTTATTGCTGAAAAAGAAAAATGCTCCTTAAAATAAAGGGAGATATTAATTATATATAACTTTGAGCCACATGAATGATTCATTTGTTTGAGTTATATACTGCTAAATTAAAGTAAAAATATAGTTTTTTTTTTCTTTTACATAATACATAAGAATCTATTATAAATGGAAATGGACGTCGTTATTATTATTTTTTTCAGCAATTGGAAGAAGCAAGAGAGAGTATAATAGTATTTTAAATATTATAATAGTCTCATTCATGAGATTGTAAAATTATGAGTTGGTTTAAAATTACTAATAAATGTGATGGTCTTTTTTAACGGAATTAATTAGGCAAACACAAAATAATTATCTGTGTAAACTACACGTATATGCAAATGTTTTGATATACTTACTATCAATAGAAATGGCTCGTAAGAAGTTTTCCTTTCCGTTGGAGGTTCTCTTGATCATGTTTATGCTTCTACAAGCCACGGCCCCGAGCTTTCGAATTGATTCTTTTCTAATTTTTCATAACGCCAAACACAATTAATCGCCTAACAACTTTCCTAATTATTGTTTGAAGATTTAAAGAAAAATTGTATGCATAACACCTTTTCTCTTTCTTAATAAGTATATATAGCACACTTAATAAGGGACGAAAAAAGGAAGAGGTTGAATAGAGTGGTTTCCATTTTTTTTTTTTTTTTTTTTTGTTGGTGCACTGCACCGTGCTTGTAATTGTTTGAATCCTTGATCTTGTGGATATAATAAAATCTAATAATTATCTGTTCGCTAATTAATCCATTCCGAGTTGGATGATTCGCCAGTCAACTATGTGTTTATTGACAACTCGTTTTGTAATTTGGACTCTAGAGATTGTCAGTTGGTGAGTCGATTTGTACTCTTCGATAATATGTGTTGACATGTATATAGCAAGCGATAAAATAAGAAATTTAACGTCAATTATGTGCGTAACTTAATTAATTGATCAAGTCCTAGTAGATGCTTCAGTTTATCTTTGTCGAATAATGTCAACATTGTGGTACGAGCCCCGTACGGTTAAATTGGACAGGACCAAAAAAAAAAAAAAAATGTAAGTATGATTCCATTAAACATTGGAATCTGAACGTGAGTCTCCATGAGCATTTGAAGTCCTGCCTTTCCATTTTTGCGAAACTCTCAAGTTTCAACGTACTTTCTCTTATATTATCAATAACTTTGGAACAAGACTAAAAGATTCATACTGTAAATTTACCTGCTGATCAATATATATATATATATATATATATATACATATATATATTTGTACATTGCACATTTAGATGTGATGGTCTCCAGTCCTCGCAACCGTATTTCTCGATTTTATTGTTACGACTTTGGAAGAAGAAAATTGAGATGGTTACAATTTGCTTATTTGATTTGCCTCTCTCTCATACTTGTAACTTCTTTACAATTAAAAAAATGGTATTTATCCGAATACAATACCTTATTAAGAAGAGCAATCAGTCTTATCATTTCGGTTGATCAGTCACAAAATTAGACAATCTACGAACAAGATATTATAAGCTTTTTAAGGATAAATAAATTAAACATGTTCAGATGTATATATCTATTCTTCAATGATGATTCACAAACGACAAGTATCACCAAACATGCCTCATGATCCTTGACCCTACCCTCAATTATGGGGACATTTTTTAGTTGTGTGTCGACATTAATCCCAAATGCATTATATATATATATATATATGTGTGTGTGTGTACATGTTTATATTTGGCTCATCAAATATTTCTTCTTAGGCCGGCCTATAACCCATAATTAGATCAGTAGATGGATCAGAATATCCAGAATCTTTTTTTAATTTTCAGTTAATATCGTTCAAAATTCTAATAACATTTTTGATGGAAAAAAAAAAAAGCATTTGGTGGGTAATGTTCATTAAAATTCCACCTAAGCCCCTCTCCAAATTCAAATATATGTTCCCATACATACATATATATATATATATATGCTGATATATTCTTCAGTTAAATCAAATTATACTAATTAATTCAAAAGGTGAAACAACTTCAAAAGCATATTTTCGATATAGAATTACTTTAGTTGAATCGAAATCGAATATTTAGGTACTACAAAAGTAAGGTCTTGGGGTTTTTGATAGAGCTAATTTCTTATTAGCTCTTATTGGATTCCTCTTTAAGGTCCACTTGTTTTGCAATCATGAGATTCCCGTTAGGTGGAAAGCGCTATGGATTATTTTAATCCCAATTCTTAATTATGTACTTTCTTTTCTAATCAAAGATCAAAGCCCGCCGATTACCACACCTTCCAAACTGCCGGTGTTCTATTGCCATATATGTTGCGACATGAAATGTCCCAAATATTAATCTTATATTATCTCTGATCCGTCTGATCCGTCGACAACAGGATATTTGCATTCGCTTTTGTTTTTAATCAATATAAGACGAAGGGTAAAAAATTTGACTTTTTAATAGATATTTGGAAATACATTTTAAAAATAGTATGTGATCAAAATGATTTTAAAATTTTATGTTAAGCAATAAAAATATTAACATGAAATCTATAATTTTTAACTTAAACTTTGACACAAATTTTAAAAATTATCGAAAAAAAAAAATCTTTTAATATATCATTCAAAAATATTTTTAGAAATAACTTTTAGATCTAAGACATCAAAAACAACTTAATATTGTTAGACAGACAAAATGATTCTTTAAAAAAGGAAAAAAGAACAAAGAACATGGTATTAAAACCTTGGCTGCCCAATTGCACTTTCCTGTTGGTTGATAGTTGGCAGGGTCTATTATCACAAGAAACGTCCAGCCTGGCCAAGAGCCAAAGTTTCAAGTACTAGGTGCCATTTGTATATTCATTTTATCCTCTGTTTATATATATATATATTTATATTTATATGTGCATCAAATAACGTTTATCACCCTTTAAAAAAATAGGTTTATTTGAAGTCAATGATTAGCTCATTATGACTTGGGGTTTTAAGACATGTTCCCTATTTCAAATTCAATGGTCTCTGTATTCTAATTTTTTAAGTTTAAACAAAAAAAAAAAAAAAAAAATCAATGGTCTCAGCTAACGACATATGTGGATGAACAGACCATCTTAGCTTGAAAATGAGGTCAATATCACATGCCAGGATACGATTTAAAGTCTACATAAAGAAAATAAAACAAGGAACTTTCTTATGGCGGACTGGTGGAGTATTCATATGGATAATGTACTCATACGGATAATGTACGTTTTTTAATATTAAACATGGTCAAATTCACATAAAAATTAATATTATAAGAAATTAACAGAGTCTAATGTATATTTAACAGTTAATAGTTCTCAAAATTACAAATAGGGTATATCTTCATGCCCTATATCGAAGAATTTTTCCATTAAAACTAAGGGGTTGGTTTACGTACAATTTTTTCTCTTTTTTTTTTTTTTTTTTTTGTAAGGAATCTTACTGGCACTCACTTATCAATTATTAAAAAAAAAAAAAAAACTTAAGGGTTTGTTTGGTTTAAACTTTATTTTAAACTAAATTGTACTTTTTTCATCATTGTTTTTGTCTTTTTCTGAAAAAGTTTTTTATCTTTTCTGAAAAAGTTTTTTGTCTTTTCTGAAAAATTACTATTAAAACTTAAAAATCTTAAACTAAACTCATTCACCAAACACCCCATAAAATTCAAATCTGTAACGTAATTAAAATCATACTTTCTTCTCACTTGTTAAGTTAGTCCCAACCGCACATATCTATCATCCAAACTTATCGTTGATGTACAGTAACATAATCACCACACCCTTTTATCCCTAGAACAATGCAGGTTTCATGTGAAATGAGCTGACTATTAAATAGTTGACAAACAAGAAACACGGATAACCTTATCCTAGCTAATTCTCAAACGTTGAAAATTCGTGTTTTATTGTTGGCCGGTAAATTTGAAAGTGTCCCAAATTCTCATATTCGATTAGGTTGGTTAACAATTACATGTCCTAATTTGATATTAACGGGAACAATAAAAACACCAAAAAAAAAAAAAAAAACACTCATGAACATCTAAGATTTATACAAGTTCACCTTAGTATCATATAATATCTTGTTTTAACTATTGTAATAATTCATTGTGATTATTAAAGATCCGTTTGGTTCGTTAGTTTGAGTTGAAATATTTTAGTTGTAATAGTAAATTTTTTTGAATTTTCAGAAAAGACAAAAAACTTTTTAGAAAAAAGACAAAAACTTTTTAGGAAAAAGACAAAAAAAAGTACAGTTTGAGTTGAAATGAACCGATTCCCAAACAAAGCCTAAGAATTTTACAAAAGAAACTTGCATACCCATAAGCTCTCTATGTTTTTATTCCCCTCTAACCTCTTTCAGAATAAACTCTAATTGCATCCTTAATATTTTCATATTTTGAGTACCAACCAACGTTTCATATTTTTATTCGTAGATACAATAAATTGATATGATAATATTTTAAATACTTAGTAATAAAAAAAAAAAGGACAACTCATATACCACATATATATATTGATACTTAAAAATTTATATTAGAATTGATGTTTTTAGTTTTTTTTATTAAAAAGATAAGGACAACTAAAATTATAAGTGTGAGATGCCCCATCTACTTTAATGACACAATTGTCGATGGTGTAGACATTTCGGAAGAGGAATGTGACTCCCCATCCCTCTTTCTAATCTATCCAACTCGCAAAATCGATCCGAATAGATGATATCAATTAGACTCCACAACTTAAAATAGCACATGTCAAACTAATAATGAACAGGAAGTGTTGAGTCATACAAAGTGTTGAGTCATACAAAGTGTGTGGCTCTAGTACTTCTATTCAACGTCAACGGCCACGGGTGTTTCGTGGTTTTTTCCTGAGACAAGCCAGGAAAGAATAGACGCATGAGAAGGTAGAGTTAATCCTGCAAGTGTATGGTGCATCTTTGTCATAAAAGGTGGTCCTATTTGGCCGCCCAACCAATTTAAAAAACGTGAGTTTGTTTTTGGTCAGCTCAGTGGGGTCCACGCTCATTTAGCAGTGTGGCTCGCTTTTATCCGCGTCTCCTTTTCAGGTGTGTGTGTGTGTGTGGATATGTATATATATATTCTGGCTGTGCGACACGTTTCTTTGGAATAAATAAATAAAATAAACAAAATTACAAATTAAAAATAGATATATTTATTGACATGATAATAACGTTGTCCTTACGTGACGTTGACATGATAACTACATAATTATTACGTGACAAATAAAAAAGACATGACTAAAATAACAACTAATTTTTCTAAAGAGTAGCATTTGTATACAAGAGATTTCATCGTTTGTGTGTCTATATATGTGTGTGTGTAAGGAGATTTAAATAGATAGGGCTCCAAAAAGTGTGGTGCCCATTAGGCGTTAGCCACTCGAAGCCAATAGCTCTCGTGGAGCCCTCTCGTTTCAAATTTCTTTTTTATTAATTCCTGTCTTTTTATTTTTTATTTTTCCTTTCGTGGTAAGATTTAACAACGTGACATTATTAGCATAAGATTTTTATTTGATATGATTTTTTAGGCCTTTTTAAACGATCCTTCTAAAGGGATTTGGTGGTGACTAGGTGTAACACCTAGTTTAACGTGACAAGATTAAGGCGTAATGAGTTTCATAATTTTACAAATCAATTCAGTGTGTCCGTTTGGTGAATGAGTTTGAGTTGAAAATTTTAAGTTTTAATAGTAATTTTTGTTGACTTTTCAGAAAAGAAAAAAAACTTTTTCAGGAAAAGATTTGGTGCTAAACCCTATGACGTGACAAGATTAAGGTGTAACAGTGTGCTTCTATGAGTTTAACAAGCAAATTTGCATGTAAAGGCGTACAAGACATTTACTCTATGTAATAGTGATTTCGAAAAAATATATTTTGTTTAACCATAAACTAATTGTTACATAAAATGGGTTTCATAATTTTACAAATCAATTCTTAAATTGATTTATATAAATAAAAATATATGTTTAGGGTCCGTTTGGTGAATAAGTTTGAGTTGGAAATTTTAAGTTTTAATCGTAATTTTTGTTGACTTTTCAGAAAAGACAAAAAACTTTTTCAGAAAAAGATAAAAACTGAAATGAAAAGTACATTTTAGTTTGAAATGAGATAATGAACCAAACATCACCTTAGAAATTCCAATCATGCACTATATATTCCGTGTTGTTAGTTATTTTTATCAGTTTTCTTTTTCTTTCTTTCCCTTTTTTTTTTTTTTGAATGCCCTCAAAATTATTTGTATTTGTAATCAATCTTTAAAAAAAATGAAGTTAGAAAAAAGCAAACATAACCATATTGTTTTCATATGGGTTCTATGTGATCATGTGTACAAATGACAATAAACAAGCCTTTTCTGTTAAATTTTTAAAGCGAGTTTTGAAGACTTTGGAACATTTTTTTTTTCATATATATAGTCAACATTTAAAAACAAAAATTCAAGTTCTAATTAGATAATTTTCATTTAGAAGTTGATTAATAAGCCAACAATTACCATGAATTAAGAATGATGGTGACAAAAGATAGTTGGGTGCGCGCACGTGTTTGCCTAATCTTCTGCCAATTTCATGGAAAAATAATCTTTTCATGACAGTTTTTGTCATTAGTTTTTGTTCAATATCGTTGACGTTGATTAATTCTTCCAACTGATGTTATGGTACCAATTTTTAATAACAATAACACAAGAGAAACAGTTATTTTTAAACTGATTAAATATAAAATATACAATTATCTTAATATTATTTATAGACCATGTTAGAAATGTGAGTACAAAAAAACGAAAACAAAAACAAAAACAAAGACCAGAGGAACCTTTTTATATAATTGGAAAAGGGCCAAGAATTTCGAAGTCACTTCTCACACTTCATTTGGTTCACCAGTTTGAGTTAAAAATTTTAAGGGTCCGTTTGGTTCGTTAGTTTGAGTTAAAATATTTTAGTTGTAATAGTAAATTTTTTTGAATTTTCAGAAAAGACAAAAAACTTTTTGAGAAAAAGACAAAACTTTTTGGGAAAAAGACAAAAAAAAGGTACAGTTTGAGTTGAAATGAAATGACGAAGCAAACAAGCCATAAGTTTCAATAGTAATTTTTATTGACTTTTCAGAAAAGACAAAAAACTTTTTCAGAAAAGACAAAAAACTTTTTCAGAAAAAGACAAAAACTGATATGAAAATTTTATGTTCGAGTTGATGAACCAAACGAGCACTCAATTATTTAATTCGTGTTTTTATTCTTATTTTTGAGTGAATTGACAAGTTATTTATGTGTTATTTAAAAAAGATAATCGTATGAATTCAATAAAAAGATTGCAGAGTATCTTCAAAATCAACGTAAAAGATCTATTCACATTGTATGACGTACTCTGATCAACATCTAATTTATTCATTTTTTCTTTAGAACGAGTGCACACCGGAATATTTTTATCCTGGTCATCACCGACATGTGATAATTCAACTTGCGGTTATCTAAATTTGTTATGATTGCTAAGTTAACTTTTTAATTTTTATATACATTCTAATAAAATTGGATATTAATATCATCCTTTGGTAGATTCTTGCAAGTAGCTAGGGGAACCATATCTTATGATAACTGGAGAGGGGCTAAGAGTTTCCAAGTCACCGGTCAATATTCACTAGCGAATGAATCGGACGTCAGAGGAAGAATCGCCGAGCAGCCCACGTCGTCTTGCATTCAAGCAATGACAGATGATTATAATACTTACAAATATATAAATGATTTGATTTATATATAATTTCATATTTAAAATCTTATCACGTAATAATATTTAAATGTTAATATAAAAGATAAATATCATTAAATAAGATACATTTTGATCATATGATTGATATAATATAATACAATTCACGTTACAAATGATGTGTGAGAGGAGTGTCGTAGGAGTCTTTTCTTATGTTCTTATATATAATATTTGCATATATATATATAGTTTGCATATTATATATATATGGTTCCATTTGGTTCACCAGTTTGAGTTGAAAATTTTAAATTTCAATAGTAATTTTTGTTGACTTTTCAGAAAAGACAAAAAACTTTTTCAGAAAAGATAAAAACCTTTTTCAGAAAAGATAAAAAAAATTTTCAGAAAAAGACAAAAACTGAGATGAAAAATTTGAATTGAAACGATGAACCAAACGTCCCCTGTATATATTTATGGTTGTATGTTTTCATGTTTTTAAAATTCATTCAAGTTGGGTTGATGGGTGACTTGGTCCTCAAGTCAAAAAAAAAAAAAAAAAAAAAAAAACTAGTTGCCTTCACGAGATTCCCATTATGCCCACCTAGCATTAACCTTTAATTGACTCCACCTAAAATTGTCATGAAAAGTGTAAACTGTTCACGTAGGAATTATTATATTAGTTTAAATCTTCCAACCAATTTTTTTTCATTTTTTTTCATTTATTTATTTTTTTCGAGGCTATCCCATAAAAAGTTTCCTACACGGTTCTTTTATTTATAATTCTAGTTTGGAGGCATGTGATCAAAGTCCAAAAGATAGGTGGCCATTAATTTAATAAATCGAATTGGAGAATAGTAGTTACATAGGATGGAGACATCTCAATCTATATGTTAATTTTGTGTGTGTAATATTATATATATATATATATATATATATATATATTTTGTTGAGAGAGAAATTTGTACATTGTAAATATCGAAGTCGTTAAAAAAACAGATAGAAGGGGAAACATTAAAATTACTATATTAGGTGAAACATAATTTCCCACTAAAAATACGGTACGGGATTTAAGGAATATACCCATATGCCTTTCAAAAAAAATAAATAAATAAAAAAGAAAGAAAGAAATATACCCATATGGTTTTGCAATGTGTTTGTATGATTTATGTGTATGATCTGGAGCAGAAGCTTCATTACTAGTGTTTTTTTTTAATTGAATTAAAAATTCAATTTCATTGCTATCGTATTTATTTTTCCTGAATTATTCATACATTTTTTGAAACATATTGTCTCGACAACTTATGCAATCCCAAACTATGCATAAGTGAGTCGAGACCTTATATTTTAAGAAATTGATTTTTAATCCTAAAGTTTTTGTAATAATTTGTAAGAATAATTACGATTGTAACTCATTTTGGTTTTGAAATTTCAATTTTTACACTTAAAATTCTATAGAATTTCACTTATGCTACCAATTTAGTTTTTATTTTTCTTTTTCTTTTGTTTTTTTTTCTTGTCCAAAAGCATCACCGTGTCCTTGTACAAGTAAAAATTATTTTCTCTCTCTCTCTCTTTTTTTTTTTTTTTTTCACAATACCCTAAAAAAATTTTATGGCTCCACCATGAAGTCTGGTATATCGTATTTAGGATATATTTATCTCTTAAATTTTTTTTTTATATAATTATGCGGATTTCCAATATATAACAAGAATTTGTATGTATAATGTGTAGATCTATCAAACTTTAAAAAAAAATGATATAGATCTGTCTTAACAAAATATCTCATGAGTTAATCCTGTTTGATATCTAAAAAAACTTAAAATGATTGATTTTATTATTTTATTGAGGGGATTTGTGATTTTATTATTTTTTTTAAGAAAAAATAATTTGTAACTTCTTTTGATAGAAAATAGTTGTTTTATCTTTAAAAAAAAGAAAAAATCGTTTTACTTGGGCAACAAGTGAGCGCGGAGTCAATTGGGCGCATCTTTGACATTTTTTGGGGCATTGGGTGTGCTGGAAGGGGAGAAAAAAAAAATATAAAATTTCTCAAAAACAAAAAGGAAAAGAAAAAGAAAAGAATATAGCGTGTTTTTCTTTTCTTTTCTTTTTTTTTTTAGGAAAATAATAGAAGCAAACTAATTTCTGTCTAATTGCTGAATAAAAACTTTATAGATTAAAGTGATGAAAAAAAAAAAAAAAGAAAAAGCTAAATCCCTGTCAAGAAAAAAATGTTAATTGAAAAATGAAGTCATTCTAGTAGTAAGCATTGGGCTATTTAAAAAAAAAAAAAAAAAGTCTAGAATATGGATAAGAATTTATAGGAAATAGAAAATAAAAAATAAAAAAATTGTTGCATCTATTTAATTCTATTAAAAAATACAGAGTGTGAATCCTTATTTTAATTTAAAAAAATAGTAGAAAAATAAAAAGTTAAATATCTTGTTCATGTTTAACAATTTCAGTTAACCATTAAACAAAATAGAAAAACAATTTCAGTTTACCAAATTATTTAAAGAGAGATTATTGGATAAAAAAGAGGAGCGATTTTAGGTTTTCCCCGACAAAAACAAAAACAAAACCAAATCCAGTTTAAACTCTAACCCAAGAGAATATGCCCTTTTTTTCCGTCCAAATTCAGTTTCCATCCCTTATCCATTTCCCCCGAGTCTTTCGTTAGACCGAGCGAACTCTGTAACTTAAAACTTGCTGTGAAAATTTTCCAAAAAAAAAAAACAACTTGCTGCGAAAAAATATTCTTACACAATAACCCCCAAGGCTATTATCGTCATTTCACACCTTACCTCGCCTTTATATGAAGTCCCTCTTCGCGGTGTTTTCCTCTGCCTTTTCCGTCCTCCCAGATTCTCTCTACATCCTCCTTTTTTTTTTTTAATCTTTCCTTCCCTCCTCTTTTCTCCCAAACATAAAAAAAAGCCGAGAAACCATTTTCCTCGAAACCGCCCAATCTCCGTACTCTGAAAATCGAAACAGAAAATTCGTGATGTTTTCCTTGCCCGGAGGATCGATAAAAGCTTGAAAATTTGTTTTGTGATTCTTGGCAAAAATTCGAAAGTGGTTTTTCGATTTCGTAGATAAACGGAATTTGATTTGATTTGATTTTTTGTTCTATGGCGGTGAGGTTAGCGATTAAGGAAGAAAATAATCGGGCGGAGGAGAAGAGCCGGCCGTTGTGATCGGACGGTGGAGGAGAAGGTACGAGGTTTTTTTTTTTTTTGGAGGAGAAGAAAGTACGAGGTTTTTTGGCGGAGGAAAATGGACTGCCGTGTGCTGGTGGCGGGCGGTGACCCCTGGGCGAGGGGCCAGATCGGTGGAGCACTCAGCCATGAGAGCGAGCACGATTTGGCTCTCATGGTCAGCGATTTCTTGGAGAACGGAAGCTCCGGCGCCGACTCTTGGTGTAGCAGCGACAGCGAGTCCGGCCTCTCCGATCTCTCCCACCTCGCCGAGAAGATTCCAGTAAGTTCATCTTCCAATTTGATTTTCCCTTTTTTTTTTCTTTTCTATTTCTGGTTTCTGAAGTTGGATTGGAATTCTCTAGATTTGTAAGCGTCCTTTAGCGCAATTCGAGAACGAGGTTTTGTCGGCGGTGAATTCTCTGATACTGTCGATCAACAAGACGGAGCTCCACGGCGTAAAGTCCGGAGCTTGTAACGCCGGTTGCATACGGTTCGCTCTCGTGAAGCTTCTGCGGCTCTCCGGATATGACGCTGCGGTGTGTTCGTCGCGGTGGCAGGGCACCGGCAAAGTTCCCGGAGGTAATTTTGGCAACCGCTTCATAATTTGAACTTGAATTAAGATAAATCCTTTGTTTGAACCTCTGAATTGTGGTAAAATTCTTGTTTTTTGCCCCTTTAAATTTTGTATCCAAGTGAAATTAGTCCTTTAAGACTCTTTACTAGTCATTTTGAGCAACAAGTTTAGGACTAAAGCTTTTGGATTAGAAACTTTAGTTTTATGATGAGAATTTTGCCAGTAGTAACTTTTTTAGATAATTTGGATGAAATTTAGATCATTTTTTAGGATGGAAGATGAGATTTTTGTTACATATGCTATTCAGGTGATCATGAATATATTGATGTGGTCAGCCACGGCTATAAGGGGAGTTCCGAGCGTTTAATCGTGGACATAGATTTCCGAAGCCATTTCGAAATAGCCAGAGCAGTAGATTCATACGACAAGATATTGAATTCTCTGCCAGTTGTTTACGTTGGTTCGTTAGCTAGGCTTAGTCAGTTTCTCCAGGTAATGGCCGAGGCTGCTAGATTTTCCCTCAAACAGAACTCCATGCCCCTCCCACCATGGCGATCTCTCGCCTATTTGCAGGCGAAATGGCAATCGCCTTACCAAAGACAGCTCTACCCAGATGAGAAGGAGATTAGTCAAGCCAACCCTTTTGACCACGAGCAATGCAGTGGCCATTTGAAGAGGCTTCAGTCTCTGTTACAAGCTGAGATTGAAACGGAGAGGCTATTGAAGCCTGCGAACAGCGAGCACAGTTGGAGACGGAAGCCCGAGAGAATGAGGCGTTATCTTTACTAAAAGGAATCCTTGATATGTATAGATTTTTGCCCGGATTTTGTCACCGAAAGAGTTGCTTTTTGTGAGAGAACATGTGCATTTGCGGCTTATTGAGATTCTTTTTTTTATTTCCCCTATCCCCACAGCGGATGCCAAATAAGTGAACCAGAATGAAGAGCAGGTTCATTTGGCCAAGACAAATAGCAATGGCGGAGAAGGGGATTTTTCAGCTTTTCTTTTATTGGAGAATTATACCATTTTGTGTTTTTCATTTTGTTATTTGCTTCTTGTATTATGGAGTTTTATTTATTTGTTTTTGGAGATCCTCCTTATATTTCATGTATTATTCCTTGCCTCTTTATTTTTGTGGGCATAGGAAATTTTGTCCTCACATCTATAATATTATTGGTTCTTGTTGTTATTTATTATTTGTTATTGTTTGTTTTTTAATATTTTCCATCTGTCAGAAGACTCAGAATTATATGAGTTTGCTTGGATGGTTCAATAATTTATACAGTTGGATACGATGGGTAGTTTATAGTTGTAGCTGTCCATTGTTGTTGTTTTCTCATCTTTCTGTGGTTCACATTTACATTTTTTTTTTTTGGGGGAGTTTTCTGGTTACATATTACATGAAATTACTGACGTTCTCATCCTTTAGGAAGACCCAGCGTTTCTCTTTCTTTCGCCCCCTCTGAGACAGAGACATTTATCGTATTAATGTCAATAATTGGAATTTAAGTTTGTGCTGCACTGCTGCTAAACCTACCCGATTAGAAACATACTTGAATAATAGTAGGTGTACATCAGATCCAATCAAACGATCAAATCGATTGGTCCACTCTAATTCAATTCATACTTGAATAATGGTAGGTGTACGTCGGATCCAATCAAACGATCAAATCGATTGGTCCACTCTAATTCAATTCATTTTTTTGGGATAACCGATCATTTGTATTAAATCGATTTAAGTTGAATTGGATGTATTTTTTACTTTAAAACACCCAATCAAATCCAATTGTTGTGTTTAATATATCTTTAAAATAATTGGTCAAAATATTAGTGTCTATTTTTTTTTTATACATCCTCACATATTATATTAAAACTTCAAAACCTACCTATTATGATATCACATAATCAAAATCCTTTTATCTCATTTTCTAGTTCCCTAATATATTATGATACACCTTCACACATTTTATAATTCTTGCTTGTTTTGTTTTAAGATCTATTAATAAATGATAGGTGAGATACCAATACAATACAATCTAAACTGATCTTAAATGTATTGGATTGAATTGAATTAGATAACACATTTCTAACTGATTGGTTTAGATGAGATTTTCAAAACCGACGTATCAAGAAAAATACGACAGTTTTATCCGATAACACATTTCTAATTGGATTGGATGTAGTATAACTAAATAGGATGGTTTTATCAGATAAATTTAGGGGAATATTTTATCAAGAGAATCATCGTTTCTGTATCGAGTTATATCATCCCCTTTTTTTTTTATTTAGGTGATTTTAGTAATGTTTAATGTTTATGATTTCATATATGGTTTCATGAGTATGTATTATCAGCTGGGATAACTTATCATGAAAAGTTTCTGAGTAACACGAATGTTCAACGATTCCTAGGGTGAAAAAGCTCTCACTATAAAGTCTATAACATACCAGAGACAAGAGAGATGGCATAAACAACAGTTCAACTAAATCTGGATTAAAGTTCTAAAAGGTTCCATGATATTCTTTTATATATATTTAAACCAAGTTCAAACGACAGCAGTGATTTTGACAGCAAGTTACAGGTTGCACAACCTGTACTATCAAACCTCAAAATGTTCTAGCATAGAGACTTTAATACATAATTACATAACATAAGTTTTGTAGCATAAAAGGGAAACCAAAGGATAGATAGATAGAAGACAACATATTTGTATTAACAAAAGAGATTAAAGATCGAAACCCAGCACCACGACTTAGCTCTTGGTCTGTTGTGTAGCTCCTGGTCGTAGTTTATCAGTCTTCTACGAGTCTCGATCACCTCCTGTATATTATGTAAATTTGAATCCATGTAAAAAAGTGACCAAATCCAAGATAATCGAATTGTTCCATACGGAATATGCAAGTATTGTCTAATTGTAATTTTCTATCTGACTCTAATAAAAGGTATATAATTCGAATCTCACAATCATTTCTTCAAGTCCAAGTTCAAAAAGATATATATATATATATACACACACATATTTGTGCAGAATATTAGTGATAATATCTGTTGAGGTAAAAGTAAATTTCTAATCATAAATTACATGATCGGAAACATAATGGGTGACAAACTTTATCATACATTGAACAAATGACTTAAGAAATAGTTAAATCCAATAAAGATGTAAAATTTTCGTTCGGAGGGTATGAAAAACCTATCGATAAGATATAATTTTAAATCTATTATATATATAACATATTAAGAATAATATGATCAATCAGTAGAACTTGATGCAAGTACAAAGTATATATTACTAATTTATTCTTTCATATTCATATGATTAAGCATCATACATTCCAGGAGAAACAGTGATAAAATATAGTGAAATAATTATTGTAAATTTTCATAGAAAATCATACAACGCAGTAATGCACCCTTAAAAAAAACTCATATCATGGGCAAGATGAAATTGAGATGCAAGGTATCTGAAAAAAGAATAAGTCATGTGGAAAGATTCAGACCCTTGTATTCAACTAAGTGAAAAAAAATAATGATTGATTCAACAACCGCAGGTTCAAGAACAAAAACACATTCCCACTTCTCTATAAATTATCGATAGATTTCTTGATTGTAAATATAGATATAGACAAAAGAAAAAAAAAACCTAAAACTAGTTTTTAGCTACCTATGGCTGATAATCAATAAATCATCGGTACCGTCAGATGGATTTTTCAATTGTTTGACCTATAAATGTTCGAATTATAAATTTATAGCGCTTGATAAAAAAATTACTCCATTTATAGATTAGACCCTTTTGAAAGATATTCCAATAGTTAAACTGTAATTTCTTTTCTCAATGAAAAAGGATAGTTTCCACGATGAAAATCTCCTTTGATTCATGATTTTGACCAATATAATATTTAGTAACATGCATTACCGATAGGGTACCTTACCATTACTTAAGCCTAGCATATTTTTCAGACTTCCCAATGGATCAACAGCGAACAGGGATACACATGAGAACTAAAGATATGTACTTGAATGCTTCTACTTGAGAACTAACATGAATCACATAACCACAGATTAAAACTCAACATCTTAGAAGAAAAAAAAAAAAAAGCAGAAATTATTGACTCTTAAGGAAGCAAAAATAGCTGCTAATTAGAAGAATGAATAAATAAGGCTTTACCTTCAGATTTACTTGTCAAGAAGAATGAGTCCAATCTCCTCCCAAGCACGAAGAACTTCAGCCTGGGTATAGTACAGACGGCCGGAGGGATCATAGTAGTACTGCACCACAGTTATACCGACTTTGTCATCGGAAAACAACCAATAATTATAGATCAATATGAAATTTGTACGTACAATTTGTACTAGTTATAGATCAATATGAAATTCGTAAATATAATTTGTACTAATTATAGACTTTATGCTGAACAGATCCGGCGCTTGTATTAGTGCCGGATAAAAAATTATTCATATTTGTAAATATATTCACTTACCATGATACGCAACAATCTCAAGAATATCAGTGTAACCTCACCTTTCCAATCTTATTGTTTCCCAACTCATATTGCTATAGCCAGAAATTATATCATCTTTTAAAGAGAGAGTAGTTGTTGGATAACAAAAAAAGAGACGTATAAAACCTTCACAACATGTGTATGCATTTATATGCAGTGGGAGTCTGTTTGAAAGCATTATGAAATTTTACCATCAATCAACTCATCCAAATATTGTATATGAATTCATATTAGTTTCCAATCAATTTAATCCAAGCCAACAGATCCTATTCGATCCAATCTATTTGATTTGAGAGGAAAAGGAACTATCTAATTCGATTGTCTCAACTCTTAAGCAATAACCTTTTGTTTTGGTTAATTGTCTCAAGGAATAAGTTTTTTTTTTTTTTTTTTTGGATTTTTTGTATGCAAAATGAACCAATTTGTATATTTGTTTTAGATATTTGAAAACAAACACATAAATATTATATGTATATATAATATTTATATATTTTTCATAAGATAGTCGTATGCATTTTTAAGCTTATATTTTTGTTATAAAATAGAGTTATTTTAGTATTTTATCTTAATATTAGATCGGTTTGGGTTCCTATTGGATGCTCATGTTAATCTACCAATTCATCCATCCAAATATATTTTTAAAAAATAACATCAAAATCAAATCAAATAGTATTTGAATACAAATCGATTCGATTGCATTAGATCTACATGTAAGATTTAGCAGATGAATGAATTTTCTGCACATTCCTACAGTTAATTTATGATGCATGCATTCTATGGATATATCACCAAAGAAATTTCTCCATAGATATACGTATAACCGTGCAAAAAATACTTGAACCAAATAAATAAATTAAAAAAAAAAAAAAAAAAAAAAACAGTCGCAGAAAATGAAAGAATGGTCCGATTCATGTCCGTCTCTTTCAGACAATTTACACGAGCTAGTTCCATTTTATCCCTCAGAAAAAGAGAGAGAGAGAGGGATATAATTATTAATTTTTCCATCCACAAAATTCAATTATTGCATATATTTGTAATCTTTTTTTTTTTTTGAAATAATATATATTTGTAATATTTTAGGCTTTAGAAATTGATGATTTCTACGTGATATTGTAACCGGAGTTAGAACCAAAACGAGACAAGTACGTTTTCATCAAGAATAAGCCTCAAATTGCAATTCGCAATCGATCTTTTTTCAAGAAAATATAAAATATCAAAAATCACATAGACATGCATATGCAAAAAAAGATCAGACCAAGAGATCAAATTAATAAAAAAAAAATTTTAAAAATCGATGAAGAAAAAAAATTGGAAAAAAAAAAAGGAGAAAATAAATAGAAGAGTTGCACAATTCACTATAATGTACCCTGTAAACCCTTCCCGACACCGTTCGGCGCTCTTCGGCGACCCAACCAGGAAGCAGCCAGCTATACGCCGGCGACTTATTGTCGTGAATGGTGCAAATAGTCCCCGGCGACCTTGACCTCCTCGGGAGGCGCTCCGTTATGAGTGTTGCGACCTTCGGCGAGACCAGGAACGCCTCCGGCAACAGCTGGCTGCGATTGACACCACTTCGGTTGCCACCTTGCTCCATAGCTCAAATGGTTCTCTTGTAGTTTTTCAGTAGAAATGCTTTTGTGCTTTTTAACCCCTTTTTATTTTGGGTTAAAGTAGAGTTTATTTAGGTTTATCTTGTTTCTCCCCCCATTCTTTATTCAAATTATGTTTGCACCCCAAACTACAAGAGTTTTTTTTGTTTGTGCCTTTGTTTTTTCAATAAGCAATGTCCTCACAATTTCCTTTCTTTTTTTTTTTTTTAATCTTAGAATGAGAAGTTCATTAGTTTTAGGAATTCTCTTCGAGATCATGGAGAGTCGAGTATATTAATGTTACGTACAACAGCATGCATGATTTCCCCTAATTGCTGTATTTCCCGAATGTATAATACGACAAATGATGACTTTTTCTAGGAAAGGCAATGTCGTTAACTGTTGCACAATCGTTAACTATTGTAGAATCGTACGGATGGTTATTGTTTTTATGAATTTACTAAATTACTACTATCCACCTAATAAAGTACTATTACATCTGTCAACCTAACTGTTTAATAATTGTATTAAGAGTTCGATTAATTAATCCATAAAATATTACCGATGATGAAGAAGAAGTGTTAATTAAACTAGTAGAAGGAGCTCATTATATAGGGAAACTAAAACTGAATCAAACTCGGAGCACACAAATTGTCATGTGAAAAATCTATCCTCATATTACACGACATGAGAAAATATACATACGATGAAGCATTACCATCATGAAAGTTTTAAAACTTCAAAACCTTATGCAACATCAAAAACTAGAGGAGATGAGCCTCAGTCAGCTTCACATGAGCCAACATTAATGTGACATAAAATCTAAAGTTTATATTAGAAAACAAATCCATAGAAATACAGCTATAAATGAAAGACATTCAATTGAACTTTCTATCTTTGACAATAAACAAGAAGTCGATAGCCAATTTATAAATAGCAAAAATTAGGGGACTCGTGGACCCACAAATGGTAACTGAAATCAACAAAAAAATGCCTAGTATGGTAAGAGAGTGAACGAGGGACCTTAATGAAATAAATATAAATTTATATGTTATGGTAATAAACAGAGCTGAATTGGATTTTAGTTGTTTTGATTCCTCTTGTGGGCCATAAAAAAATGTAACTGCTCTTCCAGTCAGAGCTTTTAGGCAAAAAAATGTTTATTTATCTTTTCGATAATATTTACGTTTATAACTTGTGTGCAGTACGGTTTCTTCGTGTTGATGAGGCTGTATGTCACTTTTTAAATTCTAATAATTTTTATATTATTTAAATATAAAGAATTAAACATTAGTTTTAAACTAAAATGATACATTTGAATTTTAAGGGCGAGGGGTATTGGAGACTAAAGTTTTAAAGACATTCATATTGGAGTTGAGACAAATCTTAAAAAATGTGTGTTTGATTGGAAAAAATTGTTTGGAGTTAAAAAAAAATTATAAAAACTTAAACTGCATTTGAAAAAAAAAATCGATATAGATATTATTTCGTTTCTCTTAAAATTTGATGTTGTTTAAAAGAAAATCTAATTTGAACTTGAAATAATAAATTTTTTAATTTTTTAATTTTGAGTTTATTGTAAAATTTGGATATGTGAATATTAAAAAATAATTTTAAATAGAAGGAAAAACCAAAGAAAAAAAAAATTTAAAAAAAATAGAAATGTGGTTTGGAGACACTTTCCCAAAGACGCATCCTAACTTTTTTAAAAATGGTATTACTCTTTCTTCCTATGCCGTCGAGTTCTCTAAGCGCACCGTTTTGTTCGAATTCTTCAAACAGCATAATGGAAACATGGGCCCAAAAACAAAAAATAATAATTACAAAAATCCTCTTTATTTTGTAGAAATGCGTTTATTCACTTCATATTTCTAAAGAAGATTAAGAAGACATCCTCCTAATTCGCAAATCACGCAAAATCTTTTAAAATTTCTACTCTTCCAAGAATTTATGTTTCTAGAAACTAAAGATAAAATGAAAAAGTGGGTTCGGAAAATAAAATAAATTGAAATGCGCAAAAAGCAATGCTTGTCTCTACAATGACCTTCTTCACTATCATTTTCGAAGATTTATTCTCACCTCCATAGCCATAGCCTCTTAGTTTCTGCAATGACCTCCTTCTAGAAGATCTTCACCGATGTAAAAGGCATTCTCGTCAGTCACCCTTCCTATCTCACTCAACAACTAATACTCATTTGTCACATGGCTTTGTCGCACGGAAAAGTTAAGATGTTACTTATAATCGAGAACTTTCCCTTTTATGCATTTTTTTAGGTCTTACAGCATCGGTAAGTATGGAAAACACCTTAGGGAGGATACAATTTCACACCGTCAAATATTTATCAAGTTACTTTTCCTAATATAACGTGATGTTAACCTGATTTGAAAATTTAAATAGAAGCAATATCATAAAATCTTAAGGTCCGTTTGGTGAATGAGTTTGAGTTGGAAATTTTAAGTTTTAATAGTAATTTTTGTTGACTTTTCGGAAAATACAAAAAACTTTTTCAGAAAAAGATAAAAATTTAGATAAAAGTACGTTTTAGTTTGAATCGAATTTGTGAACCAAACATCCCCTTAGTAAACTAATTTTCTACATTTTATTTTTGGATAAATTTTAAAAGTACTCTCTAAACTTTCGGTTTCCTCTTTCACTTCTGCCTTTCGACTTTAAAATTCAACATGCCCCTCAAACTTTAGAACGTTACACAAATGCCCCTTTTCATCCATTGACACTCATCTAATCACTGTAATTTGAAAAGACTCTAAAGGGTATTCATGTACTTTTACCATATGGATGTGGAAGAATTTGAAGCAAAAAAAAAAAAAAAAAAAGTGCGATGATAGCACCATTGCCACAGCCAGACGGCCAGACTCAGTTCTTGTGCATTGTTGTCCACTCCCAGTTCCGCCAGCGAACCTTCTCGAAGCTTCAAAACATGGGTTTGGGCTTTTTATCTCGATGGAATGCGCATTGTCTTTGACAGTCCACGGTGGATTGGACTTCGGCTATTGCGCACTTGTATATTTCAATCTTCATCCTTTGTTCCCTACTTGTTTAACAAAACTTTTTAAAAATTATTTTTAATTTTCAAAGTTTAAAAAGTTATTTCTGAAAATTTCTCTAGTAAAACTTCCAGTCAAAACCAGAAAAAGGTAACTTTTGTAAATAAATAAATAATAATAAAATAAAAAAAATTCTTATGAATATACTTCTGAACTCGAATCAGAATTTGAGGTAGATATTATAAGTTTTATTTTAACATTTTTATTACTTAGTGGCCTTAAAAAATGTCTACAAATAGTAAACAAAAGAAGAGACATTTTGGTATAATAAAAATTGTAATGCCTGTCTATTTTTGAAGTGGTGAAGTAACCCACCCATCAGAAATTGAGCGATCCAAAAGGGGTTTGGTTCCAAATGCAGTTTGCACATCACGATTATCATCTTAATGATGGTCAGAGGAAGGGCCAACAAAACACATTTGAATTTCATTCAAATGCTTTACATTTTTTTTGGTTGGGCTAATTCATTCAAATTTTACAAAAAAGAAAAAAAAAAAAAAGAATATGAAAGAAAGCACATTAATTAATTCAAACTTCGTTTTTTAGAACAAAAAAGCTGTTATTATAAACAAAAAGCATATGACATAATAATAATTTTTATAGGTGACGAAAGCTCAAGGAAATGGCAATTATCTTATCTCTGTCAATTGTAATTCTGAAGAGAAAGAATATAAATAAAGTAATATATATAAATATTTATATATATATATATATATATTTATATTGGAGTTGGCTGGGACCATAATAATTTGAACACATTGCAATTAATTAAAATGTAAAAGCTAGAAGAAACACGAAAGAAGGGATCTTAACTACTAACCAAAGTTCACCCCACAGATTTATCCCCCCAAAAAAAAAAAAAAAAAAAGTTCACCACAAAAGAAATGCTTCCAAAGAATACCTAGATGCTTATTAATTTACTTATTTCAATTTGACATTATTGTTTCACTTTGAGCAATTATTTAATAAGTTTTCAGAATATATATCGAATAAGTGTTTTCATTTAAATGAGAAGAAGGCATATATATATATATATATATATATATGTCATTAAACACTAAAAGATTGTTAAAAAAATTAAAATGGACATTCAAACTTTATATTTTATTATAATATGATTTTTTTAATATAAAACACTGCTAGACTATATTTATAGCATGCATATATTTGTTATGTGTCTGTGAAGTTAACAATAAATTGGAATATGTGTGTGTATATATATATATTAGTTCAAAGAGAGTGATGGCATATATATTGATATCTGATCGACAAAATCTTGGAAGTTTATCTGGAGGAAAAGCTAAATCCTAGCTCTCTTTTTTTATTTATTTATTTTTTTTATTTTTTGAAGCTTAGTAAAATGAAGTGAGCAGTGCAAAGCATGTGATATTCCTTTTTATTTTTTAATAAACGTTGCTGCAAAAGACCCGTGGACTTGCGTGTTCGTGCATGGTCCCTAGCATTCAGCCTTGTTGGGCTGAATTGTAAATGCCACCCAATGTTAACTGCTCCACATTTTCACAACCAAAGTAGGTGTTGAGGAGCACGTGTGGAATAAATAAATAAATAAATAAAGCAAAAACAAAGAGTATAATAAATTAATTAAAGAAAAAATATACGTGACGGATGATTGAACTATTATGTAACGGTGATTGAATCGTCACAAAATGGATGACTGGACCTATCACATAATGATTCAAGGAGAATGGATGAATGTACTGTAACAAATGCATTCGTTCTTTTAAAAGATAGTAATATATAGTAATAGAAAGTGCATTCGTTCTTTTAAAAGATAGTAATAGATTGGTATTTAATACGTATCTTATTGAAAAATGAGAAATGGTAAAAATTACAAAGCTTATCTTAGTAAGTAATATGACAAATTACGATATTGCACATGCAACTTAAATGAGTCTCACAATCACACACACATGTTTAGTAATATTAGATGGTAATGGTGTTAACCTTGATTATACTACAAAGTAGTAGATTTTACTATGATAGCCAAAGAGCATCGATTGGGGGTACGTAGGTTTGTATTTGCGGCAACAAAACGCAGCTCCAGCATGAAAAACATTTTATCTCATTTCTTCCACGATCGCAAGGGAAAGAGATTATTGGTGGCATCCCACCTCCAATCCATTATAGAAAAATTTTACGGCCTTCCAAAAAAATAGAAAAAAAAAGAAGAAGATCAATTATACTCAAGAAATGGATCAAGCTACATGAGTAGAATTGGATCAAGTTTCATGCAAATCCGCTATGAGGTTTAAACACCGCATAACATATTTACTAAATAAGACCTTTTATTTTGGGAAACCGATCATCAAACTTGAGAACACTCCAAGAGTAAAAGGCATCGTTACTGTTGCACCAGCCAATTAATGGTTAAAAAAAAAAGTGTTATCTAATTGATTTCCGTACTATAAATTAGATGCTATAAGTTTTTAATGAAGTATAATACAGAAGTATGGCACCAGCTGTTTCTTTTGACGTCAATGTTCAGCATGTTCTTGGTCGCATTAGGTGGGGTTTTTTTGTTTTTTTATTTTATGGTTTCGGTTATTTTTCCTCTTGATTTTTGAAATTTAAGTACTTATTCGTTTTTATTAAAAATTTAATTCTTAAAAGAAGGGGAAAAAAAAAAAAACTTGGATGCTGTGATGTTGTCAGTCACACATGCAGCGATTCATCCAAATGGATCTGGATCACCGCTAAAAATTTGGTCGGCGGTGAGCACACTCTTCCTACATACAAGAAATTGTGGGTTTAAATTGGAATTGAAACACATGGAGTTCAAAAAGATGACATACGCAATCTTCTATCGTATTATTACTAAGGAATCTATCTGGTAAATGAGAATTTTTTAAATTTTGACTTTTTGGGAAAAAAACAAAACTTTTTGAGAAAAAGAAAATTTTAAGTTGAATGATTTGAATCATTCACCGGACACTCCCTAAATTTATATTGACTTTTCAGAAAAGACAAAAAAAATTTTTTAGAAAAGATAAAAATCCTTTTCAGAAAAAGGATAAAAATTGAGATATGAAAATTTTGAGTTTAAATTTACGAAACAAACGAGGTCTAAGTCTCTGTCTAATTCGTTAATTTAAAATGAAAATTTTAAATAAAAATTAATTATAATTTTTATTGATTTCTTAAAAAAAATTAAGAAGAAAATTTTGATTACTAACTGAATCATAAAAAAAAAAAAGAGTTAATATATATATTTGATCACTTAACTGCTTAAAAAAAAAAAAAAAAAAAAAAAAAAACATGATTGGGGTGGGGATTTGGCCGGTGGAGTGTATGGGTCCCACACCGGCGGGCGTGGTAAGAAAGTGTAAGGCAGCTGCTCCCACCCATCACCATACACTGACACTCTATCAGAAAAATTTAAAGAAAAAAGAAAAAAACCGCGTAACGCGGCTGCTGAAAGTGAAACACGGTTGCATTATTTTCTCTTGCTCTCCAGAGAGGCAAAAAGCCTCAAACCTTAAGGCCAATGACATATAAAAAGATCGGGAGGCTTATTAATTTATTCTGACTCTTTATTACTTTTGGGCAAAGAAAAGCAAAAGCCAAACACGCAAATTGCTCTCTGTTGGTC
The DNA here is from genome assembly GCA_025413485.1 of Ficus microcarpa. Lineage (NCBI taxonomy): Eukaryota > Viridiplantae > Streptophyta > Magnoliopsida > Rosales > Moraceae > Ficus > Ficus microcarpa. Next base: position 14,486,907 of record CM046378.1, on the reverse strand, counting down.
GGTCAAAATCCTTTTCTCTTCTCGTCCCTTTAAAATATTCTAACCATCCGAATACAAGTTTCAAATTGAGAGAGTCCCTTCTGGTAGGCCCTTCTAAATTTTTCAACTTATTATTATTTCTTTGAGAATTAAGACGAACCCAAACATCTTACTCAGCACGTGTCCCTAACAATATGAATAGCCAATCCATTACAACGTACCTTTCATCGGAATACCCCCAAAAAAAAAAAAAAAGATTGTTCTTTAAGTATTATCTCCAACCTTGCATTAAAGTCCCGTTTGGTTGTGAGTTCATTTTCAGAAAGAACTAAATTATACTTTTTTGAGAAAAAAACATTATGATTTTTATCTTTTTCTGAAAAAAGGTAAAAAAAAGTTTGAGTTATGGTTTGAGTTGTCTGAACCAAATTAGGCTATTGAAATTTAAAATATTGTTAAACTTTTAAGTACTTATTTACTCCACACCCTTGCATAATTAGCTAAAAGAAGACAGAGAGATTTGTGTTCTTGGCAGTTAAATTAGTTTTTGGTTTTTTATTTTTTAAGATATATATTTCCTTTGGCCTAACTCGCACTTTTATTTGCAGAATCATCTCCTTAGATTCCGGAAAGTAATTAGTCATGTAAAAAGAATTTGAATTAGTTATTGTACAATTTATTTAACCAATTGAGCGTCAACAACACAATCTAAAATTACTTTAAAAAAACCATTTTTAATTTTTTTTGAGACAACGTTAAAACAAACAAAAAAAAAAAATCTTACATGAACAAATAACTAAGACAATCCAACCTGCCCGATTGAGCGATAGAATGAACTAATTTGTGAGTCATAATCCAAAAAAAAAAAAAAACCCTCAATATGCCTTAAAAAGGGAAAAAAAAAAAAAGAAATAGAAAAAGAAAACAAAAAACAACTCAACCAAATATATCTTCAGAACAAATAAAAATTAAAAATTAAAAATTAAAAATAGAGTGCACAATTTACAAACTTTACAACACGCCATTGGTTTCCAACTCTATCTCTCTCTCTACACTATAAATATATATTTATATGACAACAACCCTCAAACTCTCATCTGTCTCTATCGCTATCTAGAATCCCAACCACAAAACGAAACCATGTCCACCACCACCACCGTCCTCCTCTCTCTGGTGGTCCTCCACCACCTCTGCGCCGCCGCGAACGCCATCGGCGTAAACTACGGCACCCTCGCCAACAACCTGCCGCCGCCGGCGCAGGTGGCTAACTTCCTGAAGACGCAGACGACGGTGGACCGCGTCAAGCTCTTCGACGCCAACCCGGACATCCTCCGGGCGTTCGCCGGCAGCGGGATCGCCGTGACGGTGACGGTCGGAAACGGGGAGATCGTGGGGCTCACGGATATCAAGGTGGCCCGGCGGTGGGTGTCGGCCCACGTAAAGCCGTTCCATCCGAGAACCAGAATCAATTACATAGCGGTCGGGAATGAGGTGATCCATTGGGGAGACAAAGTCCTCGTCGCTAACCTCGTACCTGCCATGCGCAGTCTCTACCATGCTCTGCTTCAAGAAGGCATCAGGGATATTAAGGTACTTGGATCAATTATTAATATTAATTTGATCTTTTTTTTTTTTTTGACAAAATAATTTCATCAATTTTTCTGATCTGTTTTTTAAATTTCCTTTTTTTCCCCCTCTCTTAATCTGTTTTTAACTGTTTTTTCCCCCGGAAAGAACACGTCTGTTTTTAGAAGATTTATATCTTAAAAAAAAAAAAAAAACTGATTTGATCTTTTAGGAAGAACATTATTAGAGTTTTTAATGTTTCGATGGACGTATAATATATATATGTTTTTTTTTTTTGAATTCGGGGGTGAGATTTGAATTCAACTTATTTTTGAGGAGTTATACATGAAATTATGGCTAGGCTTTGTATGGTTCATCGGTAGAGATGAATTTTTAGAGTTAAAATTGATTGATTTCTTAAAAACTTATTATGAATTTTCTTAACAAAAATTACAATAAAAAAAATAGAGTTGAGTTCAAATTAAGTTAAAATATTATTGCAACCACATGTATAATAGTAGTATATTGAAAAATAATATTAATTACTTAGCTACCAAGTACAGGCCTTTTTTTTTTTTTTTTTTTCTAAATTCAATTTTCTTGTCATTCATAACAATAGATACCAGAAATTAAGAATCGTTGAAACGTGTAGTTTTCTACTTCTCCAAAAGAAAGTTTCCATCAACTTTACTAAACCATTAATGCCTAAAACTTCTACAAGAATAGCTCACATTATTCATAAAAAGACACCTATAAACCATTAATGAAAAGAATAGCTATTGTTGTCAGAAGTGCAAGTAATTAAATAAAGTAGTAGTTTTATAATCACTCAAAAAAAAAAAAAAAAAACTGCAATCATTAATAACATATAATGATATTCGTAATTTATTTAATGATCCAATGAATAGTTTATATAAGTAGCCGTTACTAATACTTTAATTCCTTTGCAAGGAATAATTAATATATTGTTTTGGTTTGGAGAACATAGCCGTTACATTACCCTGCACGTAACCATAGAGAAATATAAATATTAAAATCACATCAATCATCATTTTCTTTTAATCAGTTAAATTGTGTAAGAAAATACTTGTAATTAAATTAATCTAATTTCGCAAATGACATGTAAACATCTACTTGTGAAAAAAATAAAATAAAATCAATCATATTTTTTGATTTTCTAAAATACAACTTTTTTTATTATAACATGTGTCGTCGTGTAAATAAATAATAAAAAGAAAGAATACAATTTGATTCTAAATACTAATTATTATTATTTTTTGTTTTAAATTAAAATTTTTATATGTTAAAATGTAGGTAACATCACCACACTCTCTTGGCATACTCTCAAGATCGGAACCACCAAGTCTAGCCCGGTTCCGCCGCGGCTACGACAGGGCGATATTCACTCCGATGCTCAAGTTCCTCCGCGAGACCAACGCTCCGTTCATGGTGAACCCCTACCCCTACTTCGGCTACTCGCCGCAAATGGCGAACTACGCGCTCTTCAAGCCGAACCGGGGCGTCCGAGACTCCAACACCGGCATCACCTACACCAACATGTTCGACGCGATGCTCGACGCCGTCCACTCCGCCGCCAAGTCGGTCGGCTACGGGGACGTGGACATCGTGATCGGCGAGACCGGGTGGGCCTCGGCCTGCGAGTATCCGGCGTGTTCAGTGCAGAATGCGAGGGACTTCAATGCCAACCTGATAAGGCATGTGAACTCCGGCAAGGGAACGCCGTTGATGCCCAACCGGAGGTTTGAGACGTACTTGTTTTCGCTGTTTAATGAGAATCTTAAACCTGGTCCCACGGCTGAGCGGAACTGGGGGCTGTTCCAGCCGGATTTCACTCCGGTTTATGATGTTGGCATCTTGCGCAATGGAGTTCGGGTAAGCTTGATAAGTTATCAAATTATTTTATCTACGATAAAATTAAAAAATAATAATAATCAAATTATTTTAAGTCGATCTTTTTAATTTCCCCCTATATAGTATTGTTAATATTTGCAAAGGCTTAATTCATTCATTAACAAACAAATTAATTGACCAGTCTCTGTTTTGTAGAAATGAAATACGTGATGATATTTGATATTTGTTTTATGTAATAATTATAGTTTTAAAAAATATATAGCATTAAGTATTTATCTAGGTACACCAATTTTTAAAATTGTAATTGCATGGATTTCATGTCATGTCATAGTTAGAAAGAGAATTAAAATATTTAAAAAAAAATACTAGAGAGACCAATTATAATTCTAATTTTAAGTACTAATTTACATGACATATTAGTTGTCATGCATGATTACATCAATTAATTATATTAATATAAGAAAATATAATACACGAGTTAGTATTCAAAAAATTGGGATTGTAATCCGTATCTTCAACATTATTCTAAAAATATATCATGTAGTGAAAGAGTTTTAAAGTTGGGAACGGAAGAAAGATCTACTGCCTAGTTTAACATTATAAAGTGTAGTTAACTTAATTTTTTAATTACGAAAAAAAAAAATCATTTTAAAGTTCAAGAGAGATGTTTCTGTGTTTTTTTTTTTTTTTTTTTTTTTCCTCCTTGAAGAAGTAACACAGAAAATATGTTATAGTTATTGTCTGCTCGAGAAACAATTTAAAACACTAATCTTTGCTAACTTTGCCACATAAAAACTAGAACATGTGATGGAGAGATAGCAGCCTTATTTTAAATCATTTTTTGAGCTAAGCAAATCTTGTCCTATTAGTCTTAATTGCCAGATCACATGCATGTCAAAATCAAATGAAAGTATAATACTATTTCTTTTTCCTCTCTATTTCCTTAAACTTTGACTTAATTATTGCCAATATCCAAGATTTTTTTTTTGACTCTGTTTTTATATATATATATATATATATAGCCGAATCCCGGTGGTGGAGTGGGCAAGAAATGGTGCGTACCCAAGTCGGACGCCAGCGTCCAAGCTCTGCAGGCCAACATTGACTACGTTTGCAGCTCCGGTGTGGACTGCAGGCCCATTCAAGCTGGTGGGCCGTGCTTTGAGCCCAATGACATCAGGGCCCACGCCTCTTTCGTCATGAACTCTTTCTATCAAACCAAAGGCCGCAACGACTTCAATTGTGACTTTGCCAAAACCGGTGTTATTACTTTCACAAATCCAAGTACGTAATAATTAATTATATTAATTACTAATCTCACAAGCTTCTCTTTTATTATAAAAATAAGCCATACTAAAGACACCGATGGTGTTAAATACCATATATTAATAGGATGTGGGCCTTATATACAATATGAGATTGTAGACAAGACTTATTTTTTATTAGTTGTGTTGTTTAGCATCGGTGATACTTTTTAAGTACTTTTCTTGATGTTCCTGTGTTAATGCGTTTAGTTTGCTGTATGTGGACAGGTCATGGCACGTGTACGTACCTCTCTTGAGAATTGGAGCTGTTTTAGAAGATGACCCAATATTTTTTTACTAATTTGATAGGAAATTTTTCTAGCCACTTATTATATTTTCCTCACGTTATTATAATTTGTTTTGGCACTGTTATATATTTATGTGTGTGTGTGTGTGTAATATTCCGTAACTTTTTTCTGATCATGAAGATTGGCCGATTAGGAGATGAGGTCAAATGACGATAATAGTACTGTCGTATGAGTTATATATGCCAAGTTGTATCCTCTTCGAGCCAATGAAAATAAATCATAATATATATATATATATATATTTATGTTTCATTCAGTCTCGGTTCTTTGGCTTCTGAGCATGTATTGTAATTGTATTTTAGTAATAAAAAAAGTTACATTATGAGCATTAATGTATCGCTAAATTCAAAACTTTCAAGTCAAAATCTAATTCTAATATAGATCTAACAGTTTTAAAAATATATTTTTTACATCCTACTTATGGAATTATCTTCACAAACTAATTTTTTATATATTGTTTGCTGCTGTCTCCAAAGAAACTGTTGCTTAATTTTGTCGGCAGCTAGCATTAATATTTTCATAATTGCATTAGTTTGTGGGGGAAAAAAGAGAGAGAAAAGAGCCGGGCCTCTTTCCCTTATAATGCTAAATGATGTGCCTGTGACTTCCATTCAACGTTCTGTGGAATAATTTGAAAGAGATTCTGTCTTTTTATTGGCTATATACTGAAGATTGTAAATATATGCTGAAAAGTTGATATGCGTGCCTATATACATATTTTTTTCTATCTTTTCCTTTTTCTTTGTTTTTTTTCCAAATGATTATCGAATTTGATTCTTCTCATTTCGGAAGGAAAGATTAATGAAAAAACAAAAAATGTCAGAAAATCAGTAACCATAATTTGTGTTGTTCTCCAAATTTTGAAATCAGAGTCTAGATGGGGGAGAACATATATATATATATATATGCTGTGGTTATGCATGAGAATCAAATTTTATTATACATCCATACGTATATATATATATATATTATTTTCTTGAGTTCCATCATTGCTGTTATTGTTCGCTTATATAAGACTATATTATATGTGTGTGTATATGTCCAACGAGCATCTTTATTATACATTCAAAAAGTTGTTTTATGTCATGATAATATTTATGGCTTTTGCTTTTTGACATAGCTAATATATGTATGACTTTTGATGTTTGCCAATTGATTATTCCAACGAAATATTATTGCTTTTAATTTTTACTAGTTTGTGATAGTGCCTACGGCACTTGTGTGCCTTTTATTTTTATTTTTATTTTTTAACTAGCTTGTATGCTTTTAATTTAACCAAGTGCTTGGGGGGTTTTTTTTTTTTTAAGGTACATATTTTTTTATATTGAAGGGATAAAATTATAATAAAAGTCGATTTGTAAAGAAAATTTTCAAAACTCTGAAAAATTAAAAACAAAACAAAAAAAAAAACAAAACAAAAAGAGTAGAAACAGTTCGTGCAAATATAAGCTTAATGGAAGTACATATAATGTAGAATAATTGACATGGGTTACAAAAAGAAAATCCTATTTTTCATTTTTTAGAAACCTTTAAGATATAGGTATATATATATGTCAAAATGCTGGTAATTCTTGTTGGAAAAGACTTTAATATAGTCCTACTTTTTTAATAATATTTTTTCTTTTCTTTTGTCAAGGTGAGGGAAAATGTTTTAATTTTTAACTTGAATTTTTGTTTGCCCTAGTAAATTAAGGGCCTCATTTGAGAAGGAAAGATATATTCATATATACAATAGTATAAATCTACTATTTATTCAAAAGCAGGTAAAGATATACTAAATTTTATTAACTCCTCAGCTGTTAACAAGAAGAGCCTCTCAAATATATAATTTTCAAAAATTGGACGCACAAAATGTCAAATCAACTCCATCTAGAATGGGTAAAATAATCTAAGACTGACTTAATAATCTCATATTCGTTATGAAAACCAAAATGTGAATTTTGGATATAATGCTTAAATAGTCAGTACAAGATTTCATTGAATAGTTTTATACATTTGATAAAACTGTTTTAATGTGCAATTGGTGAAAAAAGGTACCTAATAGAGGTGAAAATTATCCAAATAATTACATTTTTTTAATCTATTGATCAATATAACACAATTTTGGAGGTGATTGTTTTTAAATTCATTTTAAACTAGATTGTCTTTTTTTCATCATAATTTTTATTTTTTTTCTGAAAAAGTTTTTTATCTTTTTTGAAAAATTACTATTGAAACTTAAAAATCTTAAACCAAACGCATTCAGCAAACACCCCCAAAATCTCTAATCTTGATCAACATTACACACATTTTAGCTAATTTTAATTTAATTTCGTATTATATTGGTTTGGTGTTAAATTTTTGTATTGTAATCATGTAATAGTTTTTAAATTTGTGTCATTTAGGTGCATTTCTCAAATAATAATTAAGAGGAAAAAAGTATTTAAATAGAGACATGAATAGATCTAAGAAAAAGGAAAAAAAAAAAAAAAAAAAAAGACACATAAGTATGCTTTGAACTTCATAAGTTGACCTAACAAAAAAGCTCCAAAAGTTAAATTAAAAAAAAGCCCATTATGTTTGATCAAAACAAATTACCAATAATATTAATTAAAAAATAAAAAATAAAATCGGACACGTTTAATAAAAATAATCTCAATAGAGCAATTTATTAAAAAGGTAATTATTCTGATCATATTTTAAAAAAAATTATATTTTAGAAAACTGTATGAAAAATATGTATTTGAAAACTTTTATATGGAGCCAAATCAATTTAGACTCTTTTTTTTTATTATTTATTATTTTTAACTTTTAGACTTTTATATGCAGCCAAATCAAGTTAATTTACTGATCTTTTAGACCTTTTTTTTTTTTTTTTTTTTTTGCACCAATATTTACTTCAGTAGACAATTCTATGCTTTTGTCTTACCCCAATTCAGGGTTAGAAGTCTACAGGTCAAAATCAAGTAAAAAAATAATTTTTGAAAAAAAAAAAAAAACCTTGAAACCAATCAAGTTTGCACAAATTGATAGTGAGGTGTGAGAGTACAAAGGAGACATGTGGTTAAACCTAATTCATTACATTCAAATAGGTGAAAAAAGTGCGAAATTTAGACCATTAGATCCAATGAAGAAGTACAAAAAGTTTGAAAACTCTTCACACTTTCTATATATGTAGTATAGATATATATTGAGGGGTATTTATAAATAACGGGATCTATAAAAATCTCAAAGAAAACCTTTAATTCGACAATATGTGGACTGGAGGGCCATATATATATGTATATATATATATATATCTTAACTATAATAACAATGAAGAAATTGATAACTAATTATTACAAATCATGTAAGTAATGCAAAATCAACAAACTTTAACGTGCCGTGATAACAACTATCAATGTGTAATTACTTCTGTAATTATTCGAATCAAACAACAAATTAATCTTTGATTGTGTTTCTATACTTTGCATGATTGGCGTACTGCTTTTTTTGACATTTATGTCTGTTAATTTTCAAATTCTCCTTTCTTTTTTTTTTTTTTTGACCACTTTGAAAACTATTATTGCATGCAAAGTTAACCTATAAATTACTTGTAAGAGAAGCTTGCAATTGCTTTTCCATGTCTAATGGAGCCCATTTAAAGTCATTAATGCTTTTCTGGCTCATGTACGAGATAGAGAGTAAATGCAGCTTTTTCACACAGTTTAATTTTTTTTAATTATTATTATCATATTACGTACACTACAAAAAAATTTTGTTCGAGTAAACATATCTAAACAACATAATTGAATTTTTATAAAAGAATATAATATTAAAAAAAATTTTGAGTTGTGGGTCAAATGTTTGTACCTTTTTGATTGTAGGATTGACTCAAATATAAAATTTTAGGATCCGTTTGGGATAATATTTAGATATATAATGTTTTAGAAATTGAGTTAGAAATATGTTTTTAAAGGGAAAGCTTTTAAAAAAAATGTTATGATATAAAAATTAGTGTAAAAATTTGAAATGTGTTCAGAAAAAAAATATGAAAATAAATATTTTTCTTGTTCGTTTCGTCGTCACGAATATTTTAACATAAAAATCATCTCATTTTGATTTGACATGAGAAAATTACATACTTTTAAAATTTGAGTTTTTTGAAAATAAAAAAGAAAAAAAATTTGGTATAAGTGTTTAAAATTTAAAATCTAAACGATAAAATAACATTCGGAGATGACATCACGAACGTGCCTTTACAAAGAAAAATGCAAAAGTTATTCATAATAATTAATTTAATTATGACCATTCAAAATCTATGTAACATCCAAAAGCTAATTAGAGAGATTTTAGATCTTTCTAGGAGAGTTGGTATTTGGGGCCTTTATAAAATAGGACATTCTTTACATTGTAGCGCTTGGATTGGAATAAAATATAAAGTGTGTGTGTGAACTGTCACAGTCTAATAGTAAGGTGACATTTTTGGTACCATAATGTTTTTTTTTTTTTTTTTGGTAGACAAGTACCATGATGTATTTTATGTCAAAATATTTTCTTTAAAAAAGCTTCTTTTTTTTTTCTCCCTGTTTTTCCTTCGAGACCTTACATTGTTCACATATTTTCTTATTGTACATGACAACAACATATACACAAACTACGCAATCCTTTATATGTAACCTCTTCTGTTTCTTTTTGCATGAAATTTTTGGGTCCGTTTGGTGAATGAGTTAAGTTTGAGTTGAGATGAAATTTTAAAGTTTGAGTTGAGTTGACTTTTTAAAATTAATTATAAATTTTGTTGACTTTTCAGAAAAAAAATAAAAATTAAGATAAAAAGGTACAGTATAGCTAGAGTTAAACCTAGATGGCCAACGAAGCCTTTGTTTTTTTAAATTTTTTTTTTTTGACCTGAATTGTTGGTATTCAAATGGTTCCCGTGTGACCTAAGAAGATGTACGTAGACCATTACAAGCCCCAAAAAAAAAAAAAATAAATAAATAAAAAAGAAAGAAAGAAAGGAAAAAAAGGGGTGATGTAGAGAAGAGCAAAGGAATAGCTCCTTTAAGTACTTGATAAATTTAGCAAAAACAAAAAAGAAAAGTACTTGATAAATTCAACGAGAGTTTGGACTGACTTCATTGGGATATTTATTAGCTTCACCAATTTTTCTTGTCTGGAATGATGTCAGCCACCAACCATTGCTTTCAGTTCAGATACAATCCCCAGCTGCTAATCATTTGTTACAACCAAACCTAATTTAATTCATTCCAACAAAACCAGGGGAATCGCATATATAGATATATATATATATATATATCACTTAGGATTTTATTTTTGGATGAAAAATGAAATATAAGTAGGATCGTTCTACTTATGACTTTATATCTACATTATGACTTTATATCGATATCATATCTATTTTTCTATATCCTGATCAAAATTATCTTAAAATAAAAAAACATTAGATGAATAATTTTGATATAAATCTGACAGTTTAATAACCGAATATTACTAATAATATATTTTTTTAAGATGCTATGTAGAAATTACTATATATATGTGAGATATGTGGGTAAACTGTCTTTATTTTTTTAAGTTTTTTTAATAAATAACCGAAGTTTTAAAAAATTAACAAAATAATTGTTTTTTAAAAATGATCGATTAATGATTAACTAATTGATTATTATTAATTGATTAAAATTATTGATATGTAATTTTTGTTGCTTGATTATAATCAGTCACGGATTAATAATATTTTTTAAAGTGAAAAAATTTCAATCGGTTATTCAAATAAGTATTAAAAAACTGCATATTTATCTAAATTTTTTTTATACAAAAAATATATTAAAAAATACACATGCACATGTGAGTATTGTTCATTTTTGAGTAAGACATCTGACATTAATTGGATCAATCACATAGCAAAAATCCCCAGTGGGTGAACGAGGCGACACAATAATAAAATCTGTTGGTTGCGTCCAAAATAAAGGGTGCTCAGATTTAGGCAGTTTTTTTCAAGGGTATGGCGACAAAATTAACATTGCAATTATAGGGACGTAGGCCAACCAAATAATATACGTCAAATCCAGATAGGCTTGAAATGATACAGTATTCATCTTTATCTACACTCAATATCTATAAGATAAAAAGTAAAGTTGTCTTTTTTTATTATTCAAAAACTTTATCTATTTTATTTTTCTTTTCTCCCTCCTCTTTTTTCTTGCCTTAACATCTTCCCTTTTTTTTTTTTAACCCTTCCTTTCCTTATCTTTTTACCTCTTCTATCATACATTCTTATCTATCTATTTTTACCTTCCTATCTAGACCCGCCACATGATTTTAAATAGAAAATTTAATTTTTTAAAATTAAAATTATAATTAATTTCTTAATTTTGTTTTGCTTTATTATGTTTTGTACTCTTATCTATCTATTATTATCTTCTTATCATGTGACGGATCCTAAACCCGTTATGCGATATTTTTAAATTAAAAATTAATTTTTAAAAATAAAAAAAATAAAAAAAAGATTTTGTAATTTTTAATTTTGCTTGATTTTACTTTGTTTTATTTATTCCATGTGAGTCATAAATTGGTCACGTGATAATTTTAAATTTAAAAATATTTAAAAATTAATTTTTTTATTTTTTTAATTTTATTTATCTATCCTACATATACAAATTGTGTGCATTTTAACGGGTTCTCGTCACAAAAACGTCTTGTAAATAGATAGATAGATAAGACTGGTTACTGTTTATTGCTCAAGGCAAGGCCACAATTGTGGGAGGACTGGTCAATATATAGATATACCAATTATTATGGTAAGTCTCTTTTCTGTTCCACTTTATCGATAAATCAAAGGAGTCACACAATGGTTTTGTCGGCTTGCTCATATGATCACTGTATTCAAATGTTATCTTATTCAAGTTGTTGAAAATAATGACGTACTGTATATATGTTCTTCTTGTATTTGCATGCCTTCTTCTTTTTTTTTTTTTTTCTTCTTTTTTTGGGCTAAAGGTTTATGCCTATTTAAATGTTCTATAATATTGTCTGCTGCTCATTAGGAACAATGCATAACAATTATTTTTTTTTTTTACCAATTACCAAAAAAAAAAAAAAAAGCAGTTAGTAGCTTTTTGGGAAAAAGATTAGTAAGAATAGTATTTTTGTTTTTTTGATAAGTAACGTTGTTTTAGTTATTAAATCATTTTTTAACGATTCGATCGGTGAATAAAAATAGTTTTACGTGTTCTAATTTTTCAAGTGAATATTTATCCTATTAGACTATTAAAAAGTTGTTTTGTAAATCCCTTGTTCACCTAAACTATTCCGTTCAGCTCTAATCCTTTTCGTCAAACAACCATTAAGTCCTAAAATCTCTACTCTAATCCACTCATTCTTATTTCTTCTATCCAAACAAGTTATTAGAGATTTAATTTACACGATTTTCTTCTTCTTCTTCTTCTTCCTCCTCCTCCTTTTTTTTTTTGTTTTTTTGAGGTCGGTAGGGCAACGTTAGCCTTTCTCAATCACAAGGGGTTATTAGTTATCCAAAAAAATATAATAGTAAAAAAAAAAAAAATCGGAATTATAGGGTCTATTGCTTTCTAGTTGGTGCCCTCTCAAAACCTCTGGAATATATCTTTTTAACGAATGATTAAAGGCAATGGTGCCTTTGGAAGGAAACAACTTTAGTTGGAAGACTTTAGTGGTTGTCGAATGAGGTAAGCCTCCCTTATCTCTCTATCAAACTCATGAGACTCAAACGCAACCACTTCTTTTCTCTTCTCTTCTTTTTCTCTATTTTATTAAGCTTCCACCAAAACCATGATACATTTTAATGGGACCAATTACAACCAAACCTTTAGGGGTTTTTTTTCCATATTTTTTTTTTTTAAGAAAAAAAGTAAAAAAGAATCTATGGACTATTAGAGAATGAAAGATAGTGCCCTCTTTTTTGTTTTTTCTGTATAGCTTCCTCGTTGTTAGATAAATCCAGATAAGATACCAAGGTCTCAGTTACGACATGAGACTTTGCTATATGTTATTGATAGCTCTCATCTTTTTCTTATAAACATTGGAGCTCTTTAATATTTGGTAAGAATATCAAACTATTATGATAAAACGTTAAATTCGATCAAAAGTATATTTTAAAAAAATTATACAAAATTAACAATTTTTTATACAGAAGTATTTCAAATATAATATGATGATTAATTGTTCATGGACTAGCTGTACTTATCGTTATCAGTAATGCAGTTCTTCCAATGCTAAACTTAATTTGAATCGTAGAGCTATGTTAGAAAAGAAACTTTGAATTCACATTGGTCATAAATTGGGAACGATAGTTGAACTTTATGAGATCTACCTTCCAATTGTTCAGAATAATCCCGAATCTCCATATGAAGTGGACATTGGCCACTATAGTAGTGTCCCCCACAAGGATAAGCTTAGCTAGCTAACCTGATTTAGATATCCATTTGACAATGTTGCTTCGAGTACATTAATGAACAAAAATGTCTATGCTTCTAACACAAGGTTAGGCAGTTCATAATAAGCAACTTCAACAAATAGGTGTGATTAAATTATGATGAGAGGATGAAAACAGTACTTCAACTTCTTGGTTAGTGCAATTTTCCCTCTTTCGGTTCCACTATTTATATGCGGTCCCAATTCCTCTGTTGATGAACTCATCTACCAAAATTGGGAAGAAAATTTCATTTTTAAACCTAAAACCTTCTCGTTGGAATGCACATGAAGACTTTTTTTTTTTTTTTTTTTTTTCAATGGAGTCTTTTCTGTGCTTTGTGTTTTGAAATGGATAGGTACGACTTATAGAATTTGCTGCTCTACGCCAAAAAAGAAAAGGGTAAAAAAAAAAAAAATCATATCCCTCATCTGCAATAGTAAGAGATTTGTGATCTATCAATTTAGATTCATAAACACTCTTCTTTGACATTATTATACGCCATGGTGTTTACATAAATGCATCATATTAAAACAAATCATATATAATTTCCTTATAAGGTATCAACTTTTATTCATGTATCTCTTTTTTTTTTATTTTTACCTTTCACTTGATAGTTACGTATTGTTAGAAGTTAAATTTATCTTATGTCATTAAATTATTAAACTGTTATCATATGTATTGATTTGAGTACTATTTCTTTTACCTAACTTTCGAAAATCAGTCGTATAAAAAAAAAAAAATTCATTACTCTGTCCGTCCTCGCGTAAAGAACAAAATAATGTGTGAATTGCACTTTTCCAGCAAAAAAGAAACAAGCTAGTTCATTTTTGGAATAAAGGAGGGTGAATAAAAGGACAAAACATACCAGCAAGCATAAGGAACACCCCTTTTTTTTTTTTTTTTTTCCTTAAAAAAAAAACTATGACAAAAACTGTGCGTTATCCTATGAGTAAGTATTGATATTTTAGTAACTGGATTGGTTTTTCTACCGTCTAATTTATAATTATAAATAATTATATATTTTGTAATTTTTAATGTAAATACTTATAAATTAAATAATTAAAAATTAATTTAATAATTAAAATAATATTATCTATCAGTCAAATAAACGTATAGTTGATATCATAAAATCTCCTTTTTTTTTTTTTTTTGTGTGTTTATTGAAGGGAGTATGAGAGGGGCACTTGAGAACTCCAACCTAACTAACATAGTTTTGTTTGATATTTAAGGTTTTGTTTGGTTTCAAGTCTATTTTAAATTAAATTGTATTTTTTTCATCATTATTTTTATTTTTTTCTGAAAAAATTTTTTATCTTTTTTGAAAATTTTTTTTGTCTTTTCTAAAAAATTACTATTAAAATTTAAAAATGTTAAACTAAACTCATTCACCAAACACCCCCTAAGTTTAACTTTAATTAAATTATAAATTTTTATCTTAATTTTTAAAAAGTCAATAAACTTTATAACTAGTTTTTAATAAGTTAAATAATTCTAATTTAAAAATTTTATCTCTAATAAACTAATGGTGCATTTGGAAAGTTGGTTTAACTCCAACTAAACTGTACTTTTTCATCTCAAATTTTGTTTTTTTTCTGAAAAGTCAACAAAAATATAACTAATTTTTAAAAAGTCAACCAACTCAAACTTAAAAATTTCAACTCAAATTGTTTTACCAAACACACCATAAATATAAATAAAGTGATATATTTAGTTCCTAATATTATTATTGTTATTATTTATTCAACTTTACTTTCACAAAAAAAAAAAAAAAAAACAAAACAAAACAAAAGGCTAATCAAATTTATACAGTATACTACTGCATATATACTGTGGTCCGTACTGGTCATCAGTGGTCAGTCGCCACTCTTTTTGACTGAAATAATCTACCATTTCATACAAAAGAAAAAAAGCCAATCCCAAAAAAAAAAAAAAAAAAAAAAAAATCTAAAAGCCATTACGAAGAATTATTTTCATTCACGTCCCTGTTATTAGTACACCTCTAACAAAAACCCACAACCTTCTCCCTACTAGTCCACTAGGTTTGCACCCACCCAAAAAAACCTTAAAAAAAGAAAGAAAGAAAGAAAGAAAAAACCACCATGGAAGAGAAAGAGAAGATCAAAAAGAAGCTGATCAACTCCACCACAAACCACAAGAAGAAGCAAAAACACCAACACCCAAACGACCAATCCGCCAAAAAAACGACACCAGCACTGACACCATCGACATCGGATTTCTCCTTCAAGCCCTGCTCCGACGTGAAGGGTCTCCGATTCGGCGGCCAGTTCATCGTGAAATCCTTCACGATACGCCGCGCGCGGCCGCTGGAGCTCCTCCATCTCCTCTCCTTGCCGGCGGCGACCAAACAGCAGCCCCCCAATCAAAAGACCCCGCCGCCGCCGCCGCCGTTCCCGTCAACGGTGGCGTTCCTGCCGACGAACTTCACCATCCTGGCCCACCACGCCTGGCACACCCTCACGCTGGGGCTGGGCACCAAGAAGAGCAAGGTCGTGCTGTTCGTGTTCGAGTCGGAGGCGATGAAGTCGGCCGTCGTCGACCGACTCTGGCCGGCCGAGATCCCGCTCGGCGAGGTCAACAAGCGGCTCATAAGGGGTCTGACCGGCAGCGAAATGGCCAGGTTCAAGTTCAGAAAAGGGTGCATAACGTTCTACGTGTACGCCGTCAGGAGGGTCGGCAGCTTGGGATTCTCGTGCGCCGACGATCTCCGGACGGTGCTCCAGACGGTGGTGGCGCTGAAGGATTTCTTGGACCACACGGCCATGCTGGCTCTCCCTAACCAGAGAAGTATCAGCTATGCTTCTCCTCCTCCCGTCGCCATGGCTCATTAATTCTTTTCAGACTTTTCGTTTCTAATCTTCTTCTTTTGGGAAAAAAAAAAAAAGTTTTTTATTTTTATTTTTATTATGGGGGTATTGGTTTATTTGTTGGGATTTTTATTTTTATTTATTTTTATGTTTTTTTTTAATTTTGGGGGAAATTGTATTTTTTTTAGTATGAATAAATGTGGAGTTGTATTAGAGGGGGAATTTGCTCTATTGTGTTGGTGTCTCTGTAGATATAAGTGAAAAGGTAAGTGACAGATTCAACTCTTTCTTTTTTTTTTTTTTTTTTTGGGTAATTCAGGCAGTGACACTAATGAATTATATATTTATAATCAAATATGATATGCTATTTCGTTAAGTATATTGTGTTATTATTATTATTATTATTATTATTATTTTTTCGAGATTTAAGTTTCAGGGCAGCCTAAATTTACATGACATGTGTGGCTATAGCGTTTGCTAATACATTGTCAGAATACAAATTCCATGTCTGCATAAGTTTTTTTTTTTTCTTCTTTTTTCTTTTTTTTGTTTTTTTTTTTTTGTTTTTGTTTTTGTTTTGAGTGACGAAAAATGTTCTAGCTAGTTTTCCAGGAAAAACTTTCGGTAGTTCCATATAATTCATTTTTACTCTTTTGGGAAATGGTTTTTTTTTTTCATTAGTTTATTTACCATATCATTCCGACCCCTTTCATCCTGGTAAATTGTGCCGCACTGGATTCAACCCGTGAACCAACTGCGTGTAAGTTACACCGGCAGCTATTTAATTTTTTTTTTTCAACTTGTGACCTTAATATTATATTGGAAGTTTTTCTGGTAAATAATATTATATTGCAAGTTGCAAATATATCAATCCTCAGATTCTCAGAATTTCTCGTTAAGTGTAGTCGCATGGTTTTTTTTTTTCATATAAGAATTGTGATAAACATGAAGTTTCACGATTAGAGGGTGATAATTCGTGTTAACTGTGTTTGTATCAATCTATTTATTTATCATGTTTGATTCGAGGAGGGCTCATTTGTCAAATTTATTAACCAATGTAAGATTATTATGTAAAGATGGATAAATGATGATGTTGATGAGGGTTAGTGTGGAAAAAAATAAAAAGGCTGTTTGGTAAGATGGAAAAAGCAGGAAAAATTTGGTACGACCCAGCTTCTCCACCTCTCCTAAAGCTTTAGTGGTCTAGAAAAGTCGTGGAAAAGGAAAGCCTCTTTTTTTTTTTTTTTAATTATTTATTTTTATTTAAAGTAAAAATAAATGTGGAGTTGTATTAGAGAGGGAATTTGCTCTATTGTGTTGGTGTCTCTGTAGATACAAGTGAAAAGGTAAGTGACAGATTTAAGTCTCTCTTTTTTTTTTTTTTTTGGGCTAATTCAAGTAGTGACACTAATGAGTTATATATTTATTATCAAATATGATATGCTATTTTGCAAAGTTTAATTTTGTTTCAATTATTGTTTTTTTTCGAGATTTAAGTTTCAGGGCATCCTAAATTTACGACATTTATAGCTGCATATAGCGTTTGCCAATACATTGTCAGAATACAAATTCCATATCTGCATAAATAAGAATTTTTTTTATTTATTTAAGTTTTTTAAGTGACTGAAATGTTCTAGCTAGTTTTCCAGGAAAAACTTTCCTTAATTCCATATAAATCATTTTTACTCTTTTGGTAGGCAATGTATAAAGTAAAAGGAAAAGGTTTTTTCATTAGTTTATTTACCATATCATTCCGACCCCTTTCATCCTCGTAAATTTCTGGGATTCAACCCGTGAGCCAACTGCGTGTAAGTTACACCGGCAGCTATTTAATATTTAATTGTGGGTTTGTTTGGTCATAAGTTTAGTTCAAACTAAACTGTATTTTTTTATCATGATTTTTATCTTTTCTGAAAAATTTTTTTTTTTTTCTGAAAAATTACTATTGAAATTTAAAAATCTTAAACTAAACTTATTCACCAAACACTTCATGTGCTTTTTTTATTTTTTATTTATTTTTATTTTTTCCTTTTTAACTAGTGACCTAAATATTAGATTGGAAGCTGCACGTATAACAATCCTCAGACTCTCAGAATTTCTCGATAAGGTTAGCCGCATAAAACGGTTCCTCTTTGCAGATAAGAATGGTGATCAACCCGAAGTTTCACGATATCCGTGTTAACCGTGTTTGTATCAATCCATTTATTTATCATGTTTTATTCAAGGCGGACTAATTTGTCAAACTTATTAACCAATGTAGGATTATTATGCAAAGATGGATAAATGATGATGTTGATGAGGGTTAGTGTGGGGGAAAAAAGGCCGTTTGGTAAGACGGAAAAGCAGGAAAATTTTGGTAGGACGAAGGGCCAGCTTCTCCACCTCTCCTAAAGCTTTAGTGGTCTACAAAAGTCACGGAGAAAAGGAAAGCTTTTTATTTTTTTTGCCTCTCTATTTTCTTTGCTGCTGTGGCTTTAATCATGGCCTTGGGGGCTCAGAAGGCCCATAGTCAGAGCTAAGCTTTTTTTTTTTTTCATGAATGAATCATGGCCACATCCCTGTTGTCCTACTACTAATGCAAGTAGGGGAGCCAATTGGGTGTCGTTGAGTACGTGTGCAGTTTCCTGTTCCTATAATGCGTGGGGGTAACAATAAGTGTGCTACAGTCTTTTTTGTTGGACCCTAAAGTGTGTTTTGGGAAATTCCATAACATTGTAATTATAAGGTGTCACGTGCATATTTTTAGTACTTTTAGACTTTAAAGGTAAGTTCTAATTTGTAAATATATTCTAATGGGGAAAGAAGCATGTGTAGTGAGTTTAATCTTTTATTCAGTATCGGATACTATCTGATATTTGTAATTTTTTGTTTAGATACTTATACCAATTAATTGATTTAATTGTAATTTTTCATTTAAAATCTTATTACTTGATATTATTCAGGTATTGATATAAATGATAAATATTAAGTGTGCTACAGTCTTTTTTGTTGGACCCTAAAGTGTGTTTTGGGAAATTCCGTAAGATTGTCATTATAAGGTGTCACATGCATATTTTTAGTACTTTTAGGCTTTAAAGGAAAGTTCTAATTTGTAAATATATTCTAATGGGGAAAGGAGCATGTGTAGTGAGTTTAATATATACGAAAGGAAGGTCTTTTATCTGGTATTGGATACTATCTGACACATGTAATTTTCTGTTTAGAAACTTATACTAATTAGTTGATTTAATTGTAACTTTTTACTTAAAATCTTGTCACTTAATATTATTCAGATATTAATATAAATGACAAATATCACTGAAAAATATTATATTAAAATCACCTGATTGATATTATATACCATGAAAAAAGTTGCAAGGGATATATAGAAAGAATGACAGATAACCACCCTTCCTTTAAAAGAGCTCAGATTTCAGAGTAAGAAATGTTTGTAAGAAATGTTTTCTAGGTTTTGTTAGACTGCCATTGCCAACCACACTTGATATACGAGAAGCAGTAGGTATCTTAATTCTTGCCTATAAAATTTTCGATACGAGCTTGCGTAATGAACTCTTAGCTCACGTGAAAGTGAATTATATTTTAACTGATAAATGCAAAATTTAGGCTCTGGGGCGGCAGTTTCACATGATATTTTACTATCTGGATTTCAAAATCTTAATTCTATATCAAATTTTTCTTTTTTTCCATTTTAAAAAAATTTAAAGTTTAGAAGTCTATAATTTTCTCATTTTAAATGGAAATGAGATGTTTTTATGTTAAAATGCTCGTATCGACGAAACGAACAAGATAAAATTTCCATTTTGAATATATTTTTTCCGAATACATTTTAAATTTTTATACTATTTTCTACATTACAATACTTTTTTAAAAGTTTTCCTATAAGCACATATTTCTAACTCAACCTTCAAAACACTATTTCTCCAAATGTCCCCCAAATGTGTCATTAAACGTCTATTAGTGAAAAAAAAAAAAAAAAAAAAAGACAAATCATGTATACATGAGAGTTTTAAAAATTGGGATTTCTAGTATTAAAAAATTGCTCAAAAAAAAAAAAAAAAAAAACAACTTAGGTTTAATAGGGCATTTACAACTTAACATTTAAAATATCATATTCAGATGTTCTCCCAAACGGGCCCTTAAACATCTATTAGGGGAAAAAAAAAATGACAAATCATGTTTACATGAGAGTTTAAAGATTGGGATTTCTAGTATTTAAAAATTGTTCCCCAAAAAAAAAAAAAAAAATCAGAACTTGTGTTAATGGGGCGTTTATTGACGTTTTACAAGCTACTTTTATTGTTGCACGTTTCATACCTTTGGTTGCGGATATCTTAAAGCCCAGAGAGACTTTATTAACTTTGTTATCTTTTTTCAACTATGAACAGCCAGGGATGAAATATTGAGAACCACATGAAGGTGACTGGTGTATTTTCTGGTAGACCCCTTCAGCTAGAGACGCTATATTCTTTGAAAATAAATTTCATAGATCATTAGGTATCTTAATTTTCTTTTTTCATACAAATCGACATGTGTTGTCATTTTTCCAATGTTAATTTATTTCTTTATAGAACGTATTTACTTACTTCATTAAGTCCCTTGTTTATCTCTCTTTTAAAATATGGTTTGTTCTGGCAAAAAAGAAAAAAGAAAAAAGAAAAAAAGAAGGAAAGAAAAAGATTCTATGAAAAAGAATAATGTTAGCTGCACTAATTTTAATCTCTATTGTTAAAATCAATTGTTAGATGCACTAATTTTAATTCTTAATGTTAATATCAATTGATGTGATTTGTAAATTGTCAATTTTAGATTATAGGTATTTGAAAATTATCACGTCAATTTCGCTAAAAAAAAAAAATTATCACGTCAATTAACAAGATGAAGTTACGTAGGTTTCCTTACGTTGTAGTAATTGCACGGTTTTTTTTATTTATTTATTTGTATAAGTACCTGCTGAGGTTTACCTTCTTGTCGTTTCTACTTTTTATTTCTTCATTGTCGTTTACAACTCGTGTCGTTTTTAATTAACAGTTGCTTCTTCTTTGTCGTCATCGTCCTTAGTTCAGTGTCGTTGTCTCTTTCTTGTCGTTTTCAGATGATCTATATTTAAGTCATATTCAATGTCGTTTGTCATTATTCCAAAAACCACCAAAAAAAATAAAATGAAAAAGAAAGTGAAAACGCCCACCGTGGGGCTCGAACCCACGACCACAAGGTTAAGAGCCTTGCGCTCTACCGACTGAGCTAGACGGGCCTTTCATTGTGTCTCATTCCTTTAAACTTTTATTATTGATTTTTCGTTGTCTACCAACTCAGGTCTGGTTTCAGAATTCAGCCCCTTAAAACACAGGCAGCGAAACGCAGGACTATCAGCCAAGCAGAAGATTTGAGATTGAGAAGAAGAAGAAGAGAGTTAAAAAAAAAAAAAAATGGAGATTTTAAGTTTATTGACAATGGTGGAAATCATGGTTGCCCTGACAGTAATCCTAATCCTAGGTTTAGTTTCCGTTGTATTTTTCGAAGCTTATCGAAGACGACACAACTACTCGTACCTCCCAGTTCCTTCTTCTTTTGTTTTTTTCATTCTTCTGGTTCTATATTGCTTAATTTTCAATTTTTTTTGATTTGTTTATTGTAGGCACGTCGAATCTCCGGCGATCTTCGAGGATCCGAATTCGTTGAAACAGGTCGGTAAAGACATTATCTGTTTAATTCGGATTTTATGGTTGATTTTTAATTGTTATTATTTTTATTAATTCAATGTGTGTTATTGATCGAAAAGAACAAAACTTGATTGAAAAATTTCCCAGGATTTGGGATTACTTTTCGTAATTTTTCGTTTGTTTCAGCTTAATTAGTCAACGCCCTGCAAACCCCATTGGCTTCTGGATTTGTTGTTAATCGTTTTTCTACCGATCAAATGGTTGATTCTTAGTGATGTAAAATAGGAAAGATAAAAGAAATAAAATTTGAATGTAAAGTCAAGTCCTTGATTCTGTTTGGATATAGCTATCCCAATTTATCGTCCCTGGTAATTGCAAACTCACTCTAGGATTTTGCATTTGTCGGGTTTTTTCCGTTTGAGCATGGCAATAGAGTATATTCTTCAAACAAAGTAACAGCCATCTGAAAGCAGTGGTGGAGCCAGAAATTTGTTTCCAGTGGGGCAAAAAAGTTTAGAGATAGTCTTCTATTGAACGGAGACATAGTTAAATATTTTGATTATTGAGTGGGGACACTGTTTGTTTTGTCAATGAATGGAAATCCGTGTGGTTTGGTAATAGTATGCCGGTTTTTTATGGATTTGTTCTAGGTTCCTTGCCCTTCGGTTGTTGATCCAGCAGAAAAGTACATTTCGTTGATTGTTCCTGCATTCAATGAAGAGCACAGGCTTCCTGGAGCTCTTGAGGAAACAATGAAGTAAGTTGGGCTAAAATTATTCGTTGTGCGTTTTGATTTACAAATATGTTCATCGAAGTATGTTTTTTTGATATTCGGTTATTTTTAGATGTTAGGAATCTTAACAAGAAGTGTGATGCCCTCACACCTTTTGGTTCTATGATCCTTGAGTTTCCCTAAAGAGGGGGATTGGCCAGTTGGGGAAGGGAGTTGTCTTGGGGTTTCAAACATCATCGAAGTTCATGGCCATTGTTATGCCACCGGAAATTTTGAAAATGCTAATTAAGCATGCGTTTGGAACACGCATTAGAGATGAAATTTTTAGGTTTATGTTGGTAGACGTATCAAAAACTAGTTATAATTTTTATTGACTTTTCTAGAATCTAAAAACTTTGGTTCTGAACCTGTCAACCAAACGGGCCCTAAGTTAATGCACACAGGCACACATGTAAACACGTTGATTTCTTGTTTGGTAAAAGATTTTGAGTTACAATCATGTACGTATTTCGATTCTGTAGTTATCTTCAACAACGTGCGGCAAAGGATAAATCTTTTTCATACGAGGTACTACTTTGTTTCCTTCTTTTTTTGGACAAGTTAAATTAGTTTAATAGGTATCGTTGAACTTTGAGTATTTTGGACCTCGGAGACTAATTAACAATTTCAGTTTTACGTTAATCAGTTGCAAGTAATCGTAGAATATATATATATATATATATGTTATCCTTTTTTTTTTTTTTTTAAATCTTTACATTACTTGGGGATGATTTGTTGAACAGGTGGTAATTGTCGATGATGGAAGTGTTGATGGAACCAAAAGGGTAGCTTTTGAATACGTCAAGAAATATACCGTGGATAACGTGAGGGTTATCCTTCTTGGTCGAAATCATGGAAAGGGTGAAGCTATTAGAAAAGTGAGTCTGATGTAATCCATTTATTGGTGAAAATTTTCTCATGCTGTTGGGCGTCCACATTACGCTAATACATAACAACATTGCTTACTGATTGAAGCTCTTTACCTTTGCGAAAGCATTGTAAAACAGGGAATGCTTCATTCACGTGGGGAACTACTTCTAATGCTGGATGCTGATGGGGCAACCGAGGTTAATGACCTGGAAAAACTTGAAAGTCAGGTTTGTAGTTCAGTAGTTGTTTTGACCATATTCCCAATATTACATTTTCATTCTAGGTCGCTTCTATGTTTACTGAGCTAATAAAACTACTTTCTTTTTACCATCTAGATCCATGCAGTTGCCGAAAAGGAATTTAATTTTAGAGATTCGGCGGCTAGCGACTCGAGTTTGAGAGTATCTGATATCCCGATTGCTGCATTTGGTTCTCGTGCTCATCTTGAGGAGAAGGCCCTGGCTACAGTTTAGTTTTTCTTGTGCTGCTTGCTGCTATAGCCAATTTGTGCCTACTTTGATCCTCGTATTCTTTATTTATTTTGTTGAACTGGTTCCCTTAATGTTTCAGAGGAAGTGGTACCGCAACTTTTTAATGAAGGGTTTCCATCTTGTGGTTCTCTTGGCTGCTGGTCCTGGGATTCGGGATACACAGGTTATTCTTCTACTACTTTTTTGTACATTTTTTCTTATTTTCATAAACCTGCTGAATAGTTTATATGAAATTTGACCCTTGGAAGAATATGCTTTGGTATCCTGATGAGGTTTCTTCATGCATCACAGTGCGGTTTTAAGATGTTTACGAGGGCCGCTGCAAGGAGACTTTTCAGTAACATTCGTTTGAAAAGGTAATCACATGTATACCTTATAGATGACCTAAATTCACTTTGTGCTAAAACATTGCAGTTAAAGTACGACAATATTAATTTTTCCATTAACTGCTTGCTAAATGAAATGATGGGATGGATATTTTAGAAATCATAGGCACTGCATGAAGCTAAACAAATGTAGGTATAAAGTTTACAGGTGGAGCTTTGATGGATTGTAATATGGATTTTCTGCAGGTGGTGCTTTGATGTCGAAATAGTGTATCTATGCAAACGGTTTGGCATCCGAATGATTGAGACATCTGTGAACTGGTCTGAAATTCCGGGATCGAAGGTGAACCTATTTAGCATTCCGAACATGCTTTGGGAGCTTGTGCTGATGTCTGTCGGATATAGAACCGGCATGTGGAGAATCCGTACCTGAGTGATCACACATGAACTCAATTCAGGAGGAGCATCCTGGCCCTCGTCGTTGTTGCTTGCTTTATTTATCGGAGGACATAAGTGCGCATCATTGAGCATCTCAGCATACATGCGGGGGCCAAAAATGATATATTAAGGAACACGAGCTAACGAAGTACTTGATTCATAGGTTTTAACCTTTTTTGTTTTTTGCTAACCGAATATCGAGGGGAATCACTTTCTTGAGAACTTGAAGCTCAAGTTGTAAGAGTTTCAAAAGAGAAAAAGCTGGTATAAGATGACAATTATTGCTTTTTTGACTTAAATTAGCAGGCCTACCTTGCACTCGTCATGCAATCTATTTTTATATCTATCGGTAATTCTAGGATGCTTTCTTCAACGTTTGGATTGTTTTTTGAAGATGCTTCAAGTTTGAACTTTTTCTGCAACAATTGCTGCTATTATTATTAAATTTCACCAAATCCTTCAACTTCAAGTATATAAACCTCAGGGTTGTTAGAAAAAAAATGCCGGAGACATTAATTTCTAATCCCAACTTTTAAATTACAACTTACGTGATATGTGAGTTGTCATTATTGTTTTGCTAGTTGTTTTTGCCGATGAAAATTTGATTACTTAGTGTCATGTGAGTTGATATTTAAAAATTGAGATCGCAGTTAGTATTCTAGGAGTAATATCGATTGATATTGGAGACGTGGGAGATGAGGTTTTTTTTTTTATATCATATATTCATCAAAAATTCCTAAATACCTCAAACATGATGTTTCATTATTGTGGTCCAGTTTATCAGAAGATTAGTGTTAGTCTAATCCTCAAAATAAGAGAATTAGGGAAAGTTTACAAACTTGTGATGGAATGAATGGAAAAGGGAAAAGTTGTTGGAAAGGAAGCAAAAGGAGTGGGGAGAGTATAACTGACGGATCTAGGATTTTGATTCAGTGAGCACTCAAATAAGGATAAAGTTTATAAACTAAGATAATTCAAAAACCATGTGAAGGTTTTAAAATTTTTTAATAATAGATGGCTTTTATGACTTTAATGTCAATAAATCTAATCTCCCAAAACTAAAAAAATGTGTACAAGTATCTATAACATTATATCAATTACATAAGTTTAACCTTCAAAAAAATTACGTAAGTTTAAGTTGGTTATTGGAGCTAATAAATCTTGGAAAAAATGTCACTTCTAACTAAAAGTATTGAGAAAAAATCTTAGAAAAAGAAAATGACAAGAATGAAGATCAGGTAAAAGAAAGAAAAGAAAAAAGTAATACCAGTGGAAACTGAAAATTGAATAGAAAGAGAGAATAAAAGAAAATAATAGAGAGAAGGGAGGGAAAGGAGGAGAAAACGAAAGTCAAAGACAAAAATAAAAATAAAATTAAAAAAAGTAGAAAAGCGAGAACTGAAGGATATAACCATTCTTGTCTAATCGTGTGAGCAGACTTTTTCCCGGAAGAAATACGTTTTTTTTTATTTTATTTTATTTATCAAGTTGGCCCTAAACTCTTAAGGTTGTTTAGTATTTGAGTTCAAATTTAAAATTTTCATCTTAATTTTTATTTTTTTTGAAAAATTTTTTTGTCTTTTCTAAAAAATCAACAAAAATTACTATTAAAACTTAAAATTTTCAACTCAAACTCATTTACCAAACGGACTCTTATTGTTTGACCGTTATGATACTTTCCATCTAAAACAGATAAATTTCTAACAGAATCTTGTATAAATCATAATTTTTGTAGTAAAAAGATCAAAGTACCCACTGATTTTCTATTTTCTTACTCATTTACCTTCTCCCTCATTTTTTTCTTTATTTTTTTTTGCCTCAAAACTACAAAAAAAAAAAAAAAAAAAAGGAAAAAAAACGAGAAAATAAACCCAACCTTAGAACCCGAGTAGGGTCCCCACCCCTCCTCGCCGTCGCCGAGCTCACCTCACCCTCCTTCACCATAGCCGAGTTCATTTTTTCTTTCTTACCTCACTCAACTCAAACTTCTTTAGGTTCAGTCGGCAAATACCATCTCAAGATACTTCTTGTCCGACGTTGTAAACAAAATCCAACGAGATTCTAGCAACTTTAAAACACCTTCATTTTGACAGAAAATAAAGAGCTAGAACACACACAAAATGCCAACAACTTCAACTAGTCCATGCAAAAAATCAACCTCTCTCGGACAAAAGTCACGTTTGAAGAAATAATTTCATTTTTTTTTCTTTTTTCTTTTTTAGAAAAAAGAAAATTTCCTTTTGTAATATTAAAATCGAAAATAAGATTAAACACCTTAAAAAAAAAAAAAAAAAAAAAAGCAAAACCAGAACCACGGTTCATAGTATCAAAGGAGTAATGTCAACCTAAGACTATTAGAATTTTAATAAAAAACCGAAAAATCACCGACAGGACAAAATAGACAAACCTCAACAGATATAAAAAAAAAAAAAAAAACCTAAAAATTCACAAATAGAAATCAAATCCCAATCAAGCCCCTTTTGTCGTGGGAATCGGAATCATTGTTGAACAAATCAGATTCGAGGAATTCAAGAGAGTATCCATACGTAAATCCGTGTCCGAACCCAACCCCCAACCCGACTCTACAATTGAAGTCGATGCCAAGCACTAGCTTTAGGTGGTTCCCCCCCACCCGCCGAACTCAACCCAGCCCGAGACCCCCTCCTTTGCAGTCGCCGAGCTCGAGCTGCCCTCCCCCCCCTCTTTTGCCATCGCCGAGTTGAGCCCCAACCCCCACACCCACCCATTGAACTCAAAGCGCAGCCCGAGCCCGAGGCCCCCTTCCTTCACCATCGCTGAGCCCTCCCCACACCCCCCCCCCCACAATTGTTGCTGCCACCACCAAACACAAGCACCACCCCCCACTGTATGGATTCAAAACCCAAATCCCTCCAAAACGAACTCAAACCTTCCACCCTCCCTCCCCTGGCATCGTCGAACTAAAGCCCCCCGTGCCTCTCATTGCCTCGCCAAGGTTCATTCTCTGGGGTTTTTGGATCTAGGTTTAGGTTTTCGCTGCTGACGTCTGAGGAAGGAAATAGAGAGAGAGAGAGATAAATTTAAATTTGTAATATTTTTTTATGTCCGTTAAATTAATTATTATTAAATTATTAAATATCCTTTTCAATCTGATCTCAGACGACGTATATGTAATATTTCGTTAAAAATTTAATAATTTTAGACGGATAAAATTATAATAATTAAAAAATATGAATTTAAAATTATCTAAATACAAAAAAATCAAATCATCATCTTTTAAAAAATTAAGAAATTATTTAGATCAATTATTAAAAAAAAAATGTGAGACGCAAAATTGAAAGAGAACTTTTCTTTTTATTTTTTTACTCATTAGAGAGAGAAGCTCTTTCAAACAAAGACACGATGCCACAAGTTCAATTAAAGCCCAACACAAGAAACCCCAGACTTAACGAAAGTGGGGGCACACAAAGGGCACTCCAAAAACCGATGGTCAAAGCAACGTATACAATTACTTGTTTTCATTCTAGCAGTGGGGGCACGTGCCCCCGCTACGTAAATCAATCATTAGGAGAGTAGATAATTGATTTAAACTTTCCACTATTTATTTGCCTATTACGAAGAAGAATTATAGACAATCCATTTAAAAAAAAAAACACTTCAGAAACAAAATTCTAAAATTGCTTAAGTTTTAATATGTTATTTCGTGGTTTAACAGTAATCCCCGTTGCTTAAAAAAAGGGTCGGGCTTAATCCCTAAAAAAAAAAAAATTTTAATTTCATGAATCTTCTTTTTTCTTTTTGGTTGAAATTTCATAAATCTTCTTGAATTATGCTCCTTTTTCCATTTTACCCTCAAAATTTTCTATATAAAACCTTCATGATATCCCTTAATAAGAGTTCATTTTACCACACCATAAATGAATAATAATTGGATTAGAAAAGAAAGTAAAGGAGTAAGAAAGATGATCATCGATTACCTTTCTAATGTTTAATTGCTTATTAGAGAGTATAACGGAAAACAATTTATTTCTGTTTCTTGTGTTTTCTTATAAATGTTAATTAATCTTATCAGTGTAAATTGTAACTACTAATATGGTTGTACAAAATCAAACAACATGTGAACTTATTAAGTATACTTTGACATTCATTTTTTTTTTGGACAAATAATCAATACCGACAGGATGTAAGGATTGACATTCCTTTTAATCATATCCGTGTTCTAATTTTATGGCTCTCGTTAACTTTGCATTAAAGGGTAAGAATATGAATTGTCATTTCCTTTCTCATTTAATCATGTTTGCTTACAAAATGGCTAACGGGAAACTAGGTAATATGAAAATAGTATCAGGGATTTTTTAAAAAATTGTTATTAAAAGAGTATTGATTAAGTGAGGACATAAATTAATTCAATGGGTATAAATAGAACCACTTTTTCGAGAATTTCTTTAGAAGATTATTTTCTTGTTACCATCCTTGTCTTCTTACTACCATCAAATAGTTGTTACATTTCCCTTTCAACACAAAAACAAACTGTGATTTCATTAATAAAGTTGAAGAATATAGAACCGATCATCATGACATGATCTCATATTAGAGACCAATTAAATTATCTGAAAATCATAACAAAATTCAGAAACCATCAATTCCCAAGAAGGGATTTGATGATTGCGAGGCCTGGCTCGAATAAGCTGGAGGAATTCCAGCTACCAACACCACAGGCTCAAGCAACTTGTTGACTTGATTTCACTATCAAATATAATTAAACCTATACATTTTTCTTTCTTACTTTTGTACGTCAATTTGTGGACAAGGGAAAAATTACAATTTATAAATCTTTTTGGCTTCTATAGGCTTAAAGAACAACTTAGATGATACGTAATGACAGACAACTAGAAGGCTGGACAAGACCAGAAGCTGTTCCTGAAGCGTGGTTGCAGGAAGCTTGTGCAGGCAGAACATTGTTGTAGGTGAGGTTCATGTCTTGCAATATGATGTTGTTGCATGGAGACTTTGAGCTGCAATCAAACCTCACCGCTACTTCTGTTGCCGACGCCCCATGGATGTCTTGGTACGACACATTGCTCACTTTTACACCCGAATCCTGTGAGATTGACCAAATTAAGCCTTGTCATTATGTTATGGTCATGGTGATTACGATATAGAAGCGCATGAAGTACGTTCAAACGGTCGTAGTACTAATATTTACCGCACACATGACAGTAAAATAAATTTTCAATGATATGGTACCTGACCGTGGCAATTCTTTTCATCAGGGCAGTAATTTTGGTCGATGATGATGGGATTTTGAACGTTGATCATGATGCCGTGTTGGAATAGGATGCTCCTTGCAAACCCGCTGCTGGGCCTTCCCCATGATTTTATCCTGAAACCGTTTTCGGTACCTGTAAACGTTGCGGTTTTAACTGTCACATTTTGCACACCAGCCTCCTTCAGCTCCTTGCCTAGGCTCCCAATGCTGCATCATAATTAACCAGTCTCCAATTAGCATCGTACTACATTGTTGAAAGCAGTGAGTGGTGGAAAACTGCTTGGGTGTAAAGAAATGAAACAGAAAGAGAGAAAATTAATCAGAGGGTATGAGTGTAGGAATTACTCTCCTTAAAGTTTTATTTGCCCTCACTATTAATAGTTTGTTATTGGGTGTTTTAGCAAATTACCTCAAAGATAAAACAAACACATGAATTTAATAAGTAACAATCATATTAAATTCCAGAATAAGATATGAAATTAATTTTAGCAAATTACCTCAAAGATAAAACAAATCCATGAATTTAATAAGTAGCAATCATATTAAATTCCAGAATAAGATATGAAGTTGATATCAGAAACAGGAGTTTTATAGCCTTTGATATGTCTGTTCATGAAGAGTTGTAACAGATACAATATACATGTCTTTTAAATCAAAAGGTGCCTTTTTAGTTAAAAAAAACATATCTGTTTCAACGTACATACCCGTTGGTCATCAAAATTTAATTACGACCGTTAGATTGTAATCGGTTTCAATGAAATCTGAAATTATTTAAATCCGACTATTAGATCGTGCTTAATTTGATCAACGGTCCAGATTTAATTTGGAAAAGCACGGCATTGAAAAAGAGAGTGCTTCTTAACTCCTTGCTAGGATGCGTACGTGCAAAGTGCACCTTAAACGCCCAAGTAATAGTATAATCCCCATTATACACTAGTAATCCTTACACTTTGTTTGTTTTAATTTATACTACTATATTTGTTTGTATTTT
This sequence comes from Ficus microcarpa, assembly GCA_025413485.1. Classification (NCBI taxonomy): domain Eukaryota; kingdom Viridiplantae; phylum Streptophyta; class Magnoliopsida; order Rosales; family Moraceae; genus Ficus; species Ficus microcarpa. The sequence continues at coordinate 14,455,826 of CM046378.1, read as the reverse complement.
TTCAATGTGGGACTTAATTGTTTTCATTACCCAATAGTAATATAAGAGATATTACAATCTCTTTAACATACACTGCAACAACGAATTGGTAATTATAAAACTGTAATCGTATAGCCTTAGTCTAACGATAATTATATATATATTTATATTTTTATAAATGATGATTACATAAATCAGTAAGTAAAAGAAAATATTTCAACTTAAACTAACCAACCAAACACACTAATAATTCTAAATATTGTTCTAGTTAGTTAGGTACCTGATACCGTGGCCAGGTCCACATGCAATGTCTTGAATCCACAAATTGGTGGTGCCGGGTCCAATTGAGACGCAGTCGTCGCCGGTTCCGATCTGGGAGTTGAGGATGGTTACGCTGGTCGGCGCCTTGACGTGGATGCCGTCGGTGTTGGGGCTGTTGCCGGAGGCCGAAACTCTCACGCCAGGCATATATATATAGAGAATTAGGTTGCCAATTTGCATTTTTCACATGCTCTTTTTTTGGCCAAGTCGTTCTTTGTTACAAGCAAATTCTAGAGAGCAAAAGTAAAGAATTGAAATAGGAAAAAAAAAAAAAAGACTTAGAATAAGACATGAACGGCGGGGTTAATACATGACAAATGAAACATCAAACGGAGAAGAAATCGGCCTCTTCATGCCTTTATATGTAACAGAATCTATAAAGCAAAAATAAAAGATTGAAAGAGAATAAAAAAAAAAAAAAGAAAAAATTAAGAATAAGACATGAACGGCGGGGATAATACGTAACAAATGGAACATCCAACGGAGAAGAAATCAGCCTCTTCATGCCTTTATACCACCTCCACACACACCTTTGACCAATTCTTCTTCTTCTTCTTCTTCATCTTCTTTTTATTTTATTTTATTTTTATTATATATATATATAGATATAAATAATTCCATTTCTTTTTCTTATTAATTGTGTGATATCAAATTTCTTTTTTAGTTATGTGTTTCTGAATTTGGAAAAGATTGGTTAAAAGTACTTCTTACCATAATCCACTTGAAAAAGATGAGGATTAGGTGAAATATTGAATTAAATAAAGTTGCTTATTTTTCTACGCGTTAGATTTATTGTTGGCCAATGTGGAAGCATATTTTCTTGGCAAAGCCAGAGGAAAAATAAGATTTGAATACTGTAATTACACAATATATTCAAATTCATGACTACATGTGGAGAGAAAATAGCGGATTTGTAAGTAAGAGAAGGTGATCTGTAACATTTTTTCAGGGAAAAAAAAAGAAAAAAGAAAAAAAGGAGGAGTTATGTAATATTAGGCAATGACCAGGCATGCAATGCATGGGGAGAGTGCGGCCATTTAAAACACGTGCTCTTTATACGGTCTATATATATTACTTGCTTCAGCGCATGATTTAAGGCCAATATTATTCTCTTTGCTCTCCGTCCAGATGGCTCAAAAACTTAATCAATCAGATCACAAACAATGTGTGTGTGTGTGTATATAGAATATCATGTATGCCGTTTCTATATTTTTTTTAGAAATATTAATATACAGATTAATTATGTTATCAATAATTACACACACATGACTCTATCAAGGTCAAGAATCAAATCCCTTATCTTTAAACTAAAAAAGAATAACAATAATTATTTAAGATATGCATAATTTGGAACTAAACGAACAAATTAATTTTAAATCAGTACACGAAGATAGAGTGAAAGAAGAGGGGGTGTTATCAATTTAGCCAAAAAAAAAAAAGTTAGGAAGTTTATTCACCAAAAAAATTTAAAAAAAGATTGGGCACGTGAGGATTGGGCATGTGGACACTTTTAGTTCAATTATTCCTTTTATTTTCTTTTTTTCTTTAATGAAGAGAAAAAATAACTGATATTTGAGTAAAATCAAATATCTCAATTAGATTAACATCCAAAACCATAACTCTTCCTGTATTAAGGGGGTGTTTGGTGAATGAGTTTAGTTTAAGATTTTTAAGTTTGAATAGTAATTTTTTAGAAAAGACAAAAAACTTTTTTAGAAAAGACAATAAATTTTTTTAGAAAAAGACAAAAATAATGATGAAAAAAGTACAGTTTAGTTTAAAATAAGATGGTGTTTGATTGGTTAGTTTGAGTTGAAATATTTTAGTTATAATAGTAAATTTTTTTTAAATTTTCAGAAAAGATAAAAAACTTTTTAGAAAAAAGATAAAAAACAGTTTGAGTTGAGTTGGTTGCCAAACAAACCCTAAATTTTAAACCAAACGGGCCTTAAATCTCTGCGATTTGAGTTCACTGGCACTTGTGTGTGTGTGTGTGTGTGTGGAGACATGTGATCTCAAAGACAATTTTACATATATATACATACATATATATATATATATATGAATATTGGTTTAAAAAAAAAAAAAAAGCTAAATCACCTGTGGACCAAGGCATTCAATATTTTCTTGCGGCCGCTAAATATTATTTGTTGACCAAAAAAGTACAATAATACGTAATCTTATCATCAACTTTATACATGGTCAACCACTAATGTTGGAAACCATAAAGTAGTAGCAGACCAAAACTAAAATCAAGTGCATGACGCATGGGCATTCTGGCAGAGTACAGAATCTGATTTTAGGAAATCAAAACGTGTGGTATTGTGACTGTTTCAGACAAATTAACATTCATGCAGTTTCTCTTTGACCTTTGACGTATGCATAACACCTACAGATTCAATTACATGTATTCAACTAAAGAAATTAATTGATAGAAAAAAAAAAATTGATAAGATTTTTTAAATCTAAACGATCAGACTAAACATTTCCCATTATAAACAAAATTCACGAACATGTGGATGTAAGAAAAGGTAACTGCACAAAAAAGACGTAATCTTGTATAGGTAAAAGGTTGTTTTGTAATATATTTTCGGAATTTTATAAATTCAACAATTTAGTTCTTATATATATATATTTTCCTAATTCACAATCAACCATATGAAACAAAAGTCTTTGGCACCGTGTCCGTAATCCTTTTATTTTATTATTAATATTTTTTTTTGGCAATTGCTTTTTTTTTTTTATAAGAATTTTACCAACTGCCCTTTCAGTGTCTTAGGGGGAGTTTGGTGGAGTAGTTTGAGTTGAGATTTTTAAGTTGGAATAGTAAATTTTTTTGAATTTTCAGAAAAGAAAAAAAACTTTTTGAGAAAAGACAAAAACTTTTTGAGAAAAAGACAAAAAAAATTTTGAGATAAGATGAAATGAGATGGTTTACCAAACGAGGCCTTAACTTCTAGTATACAATGGTTAAAGTAGTTGTCTTTTACTATAAGCCGAAATTGTACCATAAAATATATTCTATAAGTAGTAATCAAAATTATAGCATCTTTTTAAATGATGGTAAATAATAGTTTATTTTCATTTTTCCCTTTGAAAATAATTTTATTTTTCCAATTTTACCCTTCAAGTTCTAGTTTGTCTCCTCAAATATCCACTCTCTATTCCCTTTCTCTCTCCTCCCTCTCTCTCTCTCTTGTTCCCCAATGCCTGCTCTCTTTCTCCTGTTTCTCTGTCCAACGCCTCGCATTGACGGTAAACGACGCCGCGTCGGTGATGGAGACCTCGATTTGGTTTCGCCGCAGATCTAGTCGCACGACAACGATGAGCTCGGCGGGATCGTGACGGTGAAGGAGAAGATGACGACGTTCGGCTGGTGACGGCAAGCAGATCATGACCACGACGAAGTCTGACGGCGATGAGATCGCAAACCGATAAAAGCTCGACAATTGGATTGCGTTTCCTCTCAATTTCTATCCTTTGTTTTCGTCCCATCGCCGGCGAAGTTTTTGTTTTGTGGTTGTTGGCTTTTCTTTTTTTGCAGGTACTTCACCGAGGGAGTGGCTACTCCATCTGTCGGTTCTGTTCCGATGGCAGTGACAGTTGGCCGGCGAGACTGGATATTTTTGTATAGGGTTTTAATTTTGGGGCTACTTTGGGGTTGTTTTGGGTTTTTTTTTTTTTTTTTTTTGGTTGAAAATTTTGGGCTTATTTTGTAATAATTATTAATCGTATGGAATTTTGTAAAACATAAAATATGTTGTTTTTTACTAATATTTACGGCTTTACATTATGTATCAAATTCAATAAAATTAAGAATTTATGTGTAATTATCATGTTTACTTAGTAAATATGTGGATTTACTAGTAAATATTAAGTATGCAGATTAACTAAAAAATTAAATTTAAATGAAAACTAATTTACTTATTTAATGAAAATAAACATATTTACATAATTGCAAAATTCAATATAAATAAAAGATTTACATCCAATTATCATATTTACTTAATAAATACGTGGATTTGCTAGTAAATACAATATTGAAAATATGTAGATTTACAGAAAGAAAAATTAATAATGAATACTAGTATGAAAAATAGTTTACTTATTTAATGAAAAGAAACATATTTATACGTACTTAGTACCATTTACTTAATAAGTATTTAGATTTACTCTATATAAGAAAAGTACAAAATACAAGATAAGTAAAGGATTTACAAGTAAATACAATTGTTTTTAGTAAATATTTGAATTTAATAGACGAACTAAAATTAAAACAACATATATTAAACTAAAAATAACAAAAAATATCACTATTTCATAGTAAATATTTAGATTTACTAAATCTATAAAAAAAAAACGATATAATATAAATTAAGGATTTACATGTAAATATAAATATTGTCATGTAAATATAAAGATTTACAAGACAAACTAAAACGACAAAAATAGGATTTACATAATAAATAAAATTATAAATACATAGATTTACTTGGTTTATAGTTTTCTAATAAATATGATATTTACTTGAAAATCCAAATCTTTATAAAATATCCGGTATTTCCACTAAAATTTAAATATTTACGTATTTTTATTCAACAAAAAAAAAAATATTTATTACGTATTTACGTTTCTGCAATTAAACAATCAGCAATTATTTCTCAAAATTATAGAAAAAACCCCCAACTTTTGAAAAACCCCAAATTGAACCCAAGTTCAAGGTTTGTGATGGTGATATTCGACCCTTTCAGTCGGAGGACATTCCCAGTGACGATGAAGTTGAACTCCAGCAGGAGCCTTCGCTAAAGAAGACGAAGACTTCGGCGAGAGACGCCGTGCGAATCCCAACGATCGCGACATCTGGATTTGGATCTGCAAAATCGTCATCGTCGTCGGCGTAGGAGACGACGGAGTCGGCGACGGATGTTGCTGTAGATCGCCACACAGAGTTGGGTCGCGATTGTCGCAGGGGTGAGAGAATTTTCACGGCTGTGAGAGAAGTTTTGCAACGCTAGATCCTCGCGGTTACGATCTCGTCTTGGCAATTCCGGTCCAATCGCCTTCTCCGCTCACGATCGCAATCTCGTCAACACGTTGTTAGAGATTGCGACGCTGGTGGCTGGTGCATGTCGGCATCCAGGTCCCGGCGCCATCGCCGGTCGAGGGGAAGAGAGAGACAGACGGGCTGAGGGGGAGAGAGAAGAGAGGGGGGAGGGGAGAGAGTGAGGGGTATTTTTGAGATTTTATCTTGTAATTTACTCTAATTATGCTATTCAGTAATATTAGTTTAGATTATGGTATAATTTTAAAATCATACAATGTAATATGCTATTTTGCCTCTTCTTCCATTAAAAAAACATTAATGAAGGTTTGTTTTTGCTAAAAAGAACAATTTTAAAACTATTTTTTTTTAATTTTATTTTTTCCAGTTTTAGTTGGAGTTTTATTAGTGAAATTTTGAACATACTCATGCCAATTTAGTCATACTAGTACCCTATCTTAACCCAATTGCAACATTTCATGTCAACAATTTCAACAGTTTATAAGCAAATTTAGACGAAATGAGTATTTTTTTTAATTGATTTTTTTTTCTTTTTAACTGAGAGATCGTGAAAAGTAAATAAAGCTATCTTCATTTTCTAGGAAAAAAAAAACTATCTTCATTTAGTGTGTGTTTGGTTGGTTAGTTTGAGTTGAAATATTTTAATTGTAATAATAAATTTTTTTGAATTTTCAGAAAAGACAAAAAACTTTTTGGGAAAAAAACAAAAACTTTTTGAGAAAAAGATAAAAAAAAGTTTGGGTTGAGTTGGATTAAACCAACCAACCAAACAAAGCCTTAGTTTCAGGAAGAGTAATTCTTTTTCCAACCATTAAATTTATAAATACCCCATGAAATCACATTCTACATCTTAGTTATAATTTATATCTTGTAATAAAATTACTTTAAGAGCGTTTAAATGTACCTTTTATAACCCACATCAACTATAAATAGAAAGACTAAAAAGAATACCCCTTTCAACAATAAATTGAAATATTATTTATTTTTCATTTAAAAAAAGAAATATTATCGATTTTAAATTAAGATTAAAAGAACATATCTCTACAAAATTTTTACTATAACTTTTTTTTTTACTCTAAACTTTTCTCCATCAAATTTTTTTCTATATTATTTATTGTTTTTACTTTTCCCTTTGTCATTAAAACGTGTGTTTCTCAATATGTAGATTATCATTCCCTTTCTCATGTGATCATATATTATTTAAAAAAAATCGGATGACAAACTAAGTAATATAAAAATTGTATTTACAAAAGGATAACTTTTTTTTAAACTATTATTTTTGGAATTTTTAATAAAAAGTATTAACTAGGTGAGGACATAATTAAATTTAATGGATGCGAATATAACCATTCCCTCAGAAATTTCTTTCAAAGATCATGTCTTCATGTCACCATTCTTGTCTTCCTATTACCGTCAAATAGTAATTGTCACATTTCCCTTTCAACATAAAACTAGAAACAAACTATGATTTCAATGAAGCGAAGCTTATGATCTCATATATCAGAGACCTGTATAAACCAATTACATTTATCTGCAAATCTTAATAAACCTTGTCACACTATAGAATACATAAACAATTAACTCCCAAGAAGGGGTTTGATAATTGCGTGGCCGGGCTCGAATAAGCAGCACGAATCCCAGCTACCAACGCCACATGCTCAAGCAACTTATTGCTTGATTTCACTATCAAATATAAGCTGACACGTTTTTTCTTATTTCTAGTAACTTTTGTCCAACAATTTGTGGACAAGGGCAAACTTACAATTTATAAATCTTTTGGGACTTGAAGAACTATATATATATATATATATATATATATATTTCCTACATATAATGTAGGAAACTTGCGTGGTCTTAGTTGATGGCCCCATCTACAAGCAACTGGAAGGTTGGACAAGTCCGGAAGCCGATCCGGTAGCATGGTTGCAGGAAGCCTGAGCAGGCAGAGCATTCTTGTAAGTGAGCTTCACGTCCTGCAATCTGATGTTGTTGCATGGAGACTTTGAGCTACAATTGAACTTCACCGCTACTTTCGTCGCCGACGTCCCATGGATGTCTTGATACGTCACATCACTCACTTTAACACCCGATTCCTGTGAGATTGGCCAAATTAAGCATCATCTTTATGTTTTAATCATATTGATTACGATATAGATCAAGTGTATAATGAAATACAAACAAACGGTAGGAGTAGAGTACTATGATTCACCACACACGTAACAGTGAAATAAAATTATCATGACACGATACCTGACCAGGACAATTTATGTGATAGGGGCAGTAATTTTGATCGATGATGATGGGATTTTGAACGTTGATCATGGTGGCATGCTGGAATAGGATGTTCCTCGCGAACCCGCTGCTGGGCCTTCCCCACGACTTTATCCTCAAACCGTTTTCGGTACCGTTCAATGTCACCGTTTTAACCGTCACATTTTGCACACCTGCCTCCTTTAGCTCCTTGCCTAGACTCCCAATGCTGCATCGTAATTTATCAGTCTCCAATCAGCATCATATTATATTACAGTAACTAATTAATAATTATAAATAATCTTATAATCTGAATTTATTCGTAATTTCTATATATCTTTTAGATAAATGGTGATGAAAAAAATTACTAATGAACGAAAAAGTAAATATTGTTATATTATTCTAGCAATTGCTAGGTACCTAATTCCGTGGCCAGGGCCACATACAATGTCTTGAATCCACAAATTGGTGGTGCCGGGTCCAATTGAGACGCAGTCGTCGCCGGTTCTGATCTGGGGGTTGAGGATGGTGACACCGGTCGATGCCTGGACGTGGATGCCGTCCGTGTTGGGGCTGGTGCCGGAGGCTGAGACCTTAACGCCTTGCAGTTTGACGTTGTTGCAGCCGTCGATGACGATGTGGTACATCTGGCTGTTGAGGGATGTTAATCCCATTATCTTTATGTTCTTTGAGTGGGAAAATCTCAATGTCTGCGCAAACACACACAACACAAACTCCAATATTATACTTCATTAATTGATGATGGAAAAGAACAATCTCTGCAAATAAACTGAAATCAAAACCACCTGCTAATTAGATATTAGAATAGCTATCACTCTATTTAAGCATTATATATGTTAAACCTCCAAAGCAAAACGATCGACTTTTGACGTTCACACTGAATCCACAACGATATTTATTATAAGCACTTATGTTATGGTTTATTATAATATGTATTATAACGTAATCCTAGCCATTGACTCCTTATTAGCTTAATCAATTAATTGATTGGCGATTTATGGTTACTTTAGCTGACACTTTGAGAGAGTAAAAAAAAAAAAAAAAAAGATTCCTGATCCTGAACTAACAAAATATCAGTTACTTATCCATTAATACGTACTCATTTTCCCAGAAATTGAATTGTGTTCCATAAACAGATTTTTATTTCTTATTTTTTTGGAATAAACTTCCACGAGTAGTTTAATTTAGTAGAAAAATGAATAAGAAAATAAAGCAACAAACCGTAACCATCGACGTTTTTTCCAACGTAGCCAATATATAAATTTTTTTTTCTTTTGAAACTATCTTATGCTGTAATAGATAGTATTTAATAACTTGAAATATTGTTATTGAAAAGAATATAATTTTCCTTTTGCTGCTCATTCTTATTTCTTAGTGTTACCCTTAAAAAAACAAAAAAACTTCTTCTTACTGTTATTTAGTGCAATCACGTCTATATTAACATTATCTTTTATGTGAAAGAGGGTGACTCAAAATAATTTATTTACATATAAATGGAAATATGTGTGTGTATATATATATATCTATACAGAGAGAGAGAGAGAGAGAGAGAGAGATAGAGAGATTGAACTTACGGTTGCTCCGCTAGGGCAACTCTTGCCGGATTTCTTGCAAGCCCAGAGAGAGGTACCTTGGGCGTCAAGAATCCCGCCAGAAATGGTGACTCCATTAACATATTTAAACAAGATCCAGTTGCCAGCGTCCCCGTTGACCCGGTAATCCGACGGAGCAACTAGGGTTCCGGCAATACGGAAGGTGCCGTTGTTGTTGTTGCACTCGCCGCCAAACACCACATTTTTCAGGAAGAACCTTCCCTGTGGCACGTAAACGACGGCGGGCTTGGGCGAGGCGCAGGCTTTGGCCCATGCAGCAAGGAAGGCTTTGGTGGAGTCCGTCTTGCCGTCGGCTTTAGCTCCTAGCCTCTCCACATTGTATGTCACTGCAGCGGCGGCGGCGGCAGAGGAGGATAAGGCCGTGTGGGACATTAATGTCACTAAGATGATCACGAGAGGGAGAGCAACAATAGCCATTTTGGTTGGCAGGAGTTTATAGAAGTTAGACAAAAGATGAGAGAAGTTGGAGAGTGGTGGTGAGGAGTTGAAACGGTTTGAGGCTGTATTTATAGTAGTACTAGTAATAGTTCCATGGGAGAGCAATTTTGTTATTTACGTGACTTGTCAGGTGCATGATTTAGCTAGTCGAAACATCCCACCAAGCCAACCTCAATCTTTACAGGTAGCTGACTGTGAGGGTTTTTTTTTTTTTTTTTTTTTTTTTTTTTTTTTTTTTTTTAAATAAACAAAAAGTAGATATAAGAGTTCATATTCGTAATATTTTTCTTATAAACATGATGCATGCATTTCGTTTTATTTTTCTAAGAGTGTTTTGCAATATTCAATTAAAAAAAAAAATCATTTTGCAATACATTATTAGAAATGGAGTGGGACAGGATGAAGAGATTAAGGGGGCTTTGTGTGTTTAGGGCTCATGTCCAATGAGACAAACAAAATGCGTAGAGATTGTAGTTGCCAATGTAGACATGCACATATGGGCATGAGCATGATGGCACTTTTCACATGCCATTTTTTCAAGCAAGTCGTTCTCCTTCTTTCTTCTTCTTCTTCTTCTCTTTCTTCTTCCTCTTCTTCTTTTTAACAATTTATTTTTTACCATCAAGTTATATAAAAACAAAAATTATCTATTAAATAATGAAGAGAAAAAAACGAAAAATATTTAGATAAGACAAGAAGGCTAGTCAATTACAAATTATATGTGAAATTAGATGAGGAAACGTGGGGGTACGTGACAAATGGAGCATAAAACGGAGAAGAAATTGGCCTCCTCACGCGTCTAAACCTCCTCCTCCACACGCCTTTTGCCCACTTCTTCTTGTTTTCTTCTTTTCTTTCAGTTGCCTTTCTTTTTCTCATTGCATATGTGGCATCATACTTCTTGCCTGCTTATGAGGTTTTGAATTTGCACAGTACCAGTTAAAAATAGGGCTGATAATTCGAGTTAATACATCATGTTCATGTCGGCTTAAAGCCAATTCTAACTGAACATGACCCATGACCTATCAGGTAAAAAACCCTCAACACTAATCCAATCTATCAAGTTGACAGGTTGACTTGACCAGACTCGTGCAATCTGCCAGCAAATTACTGTTTTAGGTTGTTTGACACAAAACAACCTGTTAACTCATTGACCCGCTAGAAGTAAGAAAAAAAAAAGAGAAAACGAAAATTAATAAAAACTTAAAATATCTCATCCAATTATGAAATCAATTAAAAACATGTCATATCAAGCAACTTAATCAATATGTCATCAAATAAGTTTAAAATATAAAATGATATAAATTCATAATTAGTTTGTTACAAAAAATCGATTCAAAACGTAAAACCATATAAACCCATAATTAGTTCCTCCAAAAGACCATCACTAGGTAATGGACCATAGTTCATACAAAACGAAATGTTTACCAAATGATGTCATATGGCATAAGCCATAATCCAAAAGACAATTTGGAATGTGTTATTTGAGGTTGATTTTGTGCCCATTGGGTTGACCTAAAACCTGCTCTTTTATTTATCATGTCAGGAGGTTTTGACTGAAAATCAGCCTCCATCTCTTTTTCCCAATCCTTACTTGCATTCTTCTGTATCGAGTTCGTATCGTATTATCCAAATTGTCAACCACGTATTTATTATCACAATCCAGTAAAAGAAGTTAAGGATAAGAAGGGGGAAAAAGGACAGCGAACTAAATTAAGTAGCGTACTTTTCTACACGTTAGATTTATTGTTGGCCAATTAAAGTATGTGTTTTTTTGTTAGTAAAGAGGAAATAGAAGGTTTGAATATTGTAATAACAATATTCATATTCAGGCATGGGGCTACATGTGGAGAAAAAAATAGCGGTTTTGTGATAAAGAGTTGGTGATTTGTATCTATTTCTGAAAAAAGAAAAAACTGGGGTGATCAACACACATGCTCTATATGTGGTCTATGTTGTTTGCTTGCATGCATGATTTATGGCCAATATTATTCTATTTGGTCTCCGTCTACCTGTCACAATCCCATTGCTTCTCATTTGCTGTTGTGTTGAACGTAATCAATCAGATATCATAGCCACCATATATATGTATATAGAATTTGGATGTATATAACATATAATTAAAATAAGTGAACAGAAATATCAGTACGTAAGATAATATATATATGTATGTATGTATTCATATAAACAATCACAACTACTAATTTCATGTTTACATTTCGATTCAATATTTTCAAAAGCATTAATATGCGCCATAATTTTAATTATGTTATGTAGTTCATAATTTAAGATGTGCATAATTTATTGACTAAACGAATAAATTACTCTTAAATTTCAATACTACAGAGATGGTGTGAAAGAAGAGGCCGCGATGAGTGTTTTAAATCAGGAATTTAATTGACAAATAATATATGCCATGCTTTTAGGGCTTCCGTGTTTCAGGCAATTTTTGTTTGGAGTTCCTATCACCCATGTGTTCATTATTGACCTCCAAGCACGCTCCCCACAAAAATACTGGATTTGGCACGTGCATGGAGACTTCTATTAATTCCACTATTTCTTTTCTTTAATTTGTTTTTTTTCTTATATGGAATGAAAAGAAAAATAAATATAACTCACATTCAGATAAAATCAAACGACTCAACCAGATTGGCACCAAAAATTATAACTGTTCCGGCACCAAATCCGTAAAAGTCAGCAGCAACATCTCCTGTACTATAGATGCAAACACAAAATTTGGTCAACATTAATCATTATATAATGATCTGATCCTGAGAATCTGATTTAACTAGCTACTTCAAAAGTTTTTGAATTACCTGATGGACTGAATTGGATATAATTAGTTTTTTTTTGCTATAGAACTTAGAACGTACTTATGATCTGTATTTTAATATTATTAGTTTTATATTGAAATATGTTTGGACGTGGCAACGACAATAAATATATACATGACATATATATGTATAATATATGTATATATGTCATACATATGTGTGTGTATATATAAGATGGCCAAAGACTACTATAAGTTCGTAGTGTTCATCCCCATGCTATAGTCCGCACTATTTTTTATTTATTTTTTTAATATAAGAGTGGGGGATTTAAACTCTTTACATTTTGATTAAATCATGTGTGAAATTATCACTAGATTATATATATAATATCCAGTTACATTTTTTTTTTAAATTAAGAGTGAGAGGTTTTGAACTCTACATTTTTAATAGAGTCAAATATACTGGAAGTATCACGATACCTGACATTTCCGACAATCACAATGTTCCTAGCTAGTTTAAACATTGCACGCACGCATGTAGCCAAATAGTTATAGATTATTATAATATTAATGATAACATTATAATTAGTCAATTGCTTCTAGCAAACAAATAGTTAGACTCTCAAAAAGTACTAAATAACTAACTTCAACTGCATATATCATTAGTTGGTGAACTACATTCCACATATAAAAACAAGGTATTTGTACATATGAAGCTTGGTTCACTTAAAAGGATAAATCACCTGTTGACCAAGGCACTCAATTTCTTTACTTTAGATAATCTTCACAACGTTAAAAATGGTCAACCCACTAATGTTGAAAACTATGAAGTAATGGTGGATCAAAACTAAAATCAAGTGCATGCATGGGTAGAATCTGATATATAGGAAAATGAAAACGAAAACGAAAACGAAAACGAAAACCAGAATTGGGGAGTTTCTATGTCCATCGATATTCCGCTAAATATAATTGACAGCGAAAATTGAGAAGATCTGTGAATGTAATTATATATGTTCATCTAAACTATCAGACTCCTGATTATAAACAAATTCATGAACATGTGGATGTAAGAAAATATAGCTAAACAAAAATGACCAAAAATTCATCGAAAATAACAGGGACTAGAATAGTAAGGGCTAATTTGGTGAACCAACTCAACCAACTCAACTCAAACTCTTTTTTGTCTTCTTCCCAAAAAGTTTTTTGTCTTTTCTGAAAATTCAAAAAAATTTACTATTCCAACTTAAAAATCTCAACTCAAACTACTTCACCCAACTCCCCCTAAGTGTCTGTCTCTTGTATAAATAAAGGGCTATTTGTATGGACATGTTCTGAAATTCTCGAATTTTGTTATTTATTTAGTCCTTAAATTTTTTTAATTTGCAATCGATCCTTTAAATTTGAAATTTTTGACACCGTAGGCCTTTTTGTCCACGTCTGTTAAATTGTAGACCTTTTCTTTTCTTTTCTTTTCTTTTTTTTTTAATATATGACTTGCAAATATTGTATGTGAAGCCCCAGGACACTGCTCTTTTTGTTCCTTTTTTTTTTTAAACTTAATTTTAATACAAATTCTTTTTAAAGTTTAGGTTCGAGTTTGAGTTATTATTGGATCAAGTTCAAGTTTTCGAATGAATATGTAAAGAGACATACTAAAATTAAGGGATTCAGAGGTAAATACTCTTTTTTTTTTTTTAAAGCTTTTAAACAAATGACCGAAGTTTTTAAGATTAATTAAAAGGCTTTTGAAAAAAAATGGTCAATCAATCTTCAAAAATAGTAAATTAGTGATTAACATCGAGCATTTTAATTTTCTTGATTTAGTAAGTCAGTTATTGATTGTAGTCAATTATTAATTAATCAAAATGTAAATTATCAAATTTCAAGTTAATCATTGTTCGACCAAATCTGGAAAAAAATGAGAAATGACTATCTTGCTAAATAAAAAGAAAAGTTCGGCTATCTATTAAATTGAGTGACCAAAATAGGACATCTAATCTAATTTTGCTAAAAACAATACCCATGTTAACTATAAATAGAAATACTAGTTATCAAAAAGATTAAAGAAACATATATACATATCTTTTATAAATGAAGTGTGCATTTAACAAATTGTAAATGAATATATTGAGATTGAAAAATAAAATAAAAGAATAAAAAGGACAATAATCGATTTTCATTCTAGTATTTACATACTTGTTAGCTTGTGTAATGATAAACAATCTTATTTCTTTTTTAGTATTTACTTTCTTTCTTCTTCTTTTTTTTTTTTTTTTTTTAATTTTTAATTTTTAATTTTTTATAACAGAAGACTTTCTAATACTAACTAAGCTTAAGAATATTAATCTTATTAACGTAATTACTAAAATATTCTTCAAAACAATCGAATGATCATTGATACATGTGAACTACTAATTAAGATTAAGAATATAAGTAAATTTTAGCATTCGTTATATTTGACAAGGTATCATTAATACCAAGAGCGACGCAATGATTGAAATTCCCTTTACTCATTCTCCCACTCTAATTTAGGGTGTGTGAAAAGGAAAGGGAGTATCATGAGTAGTCATTTCCTAATTTTCCATTTGATCATATGGTTATTCACAAAATCGAATGAGAAATTAGACAATTTTTTATTTGAATTTTTATAATTAAGAGAGTATAAAGTAGACGAGGACATTAATAAATTTAATGGATATAACTACTCTTTCATAGATTTCGTCAAAAGATTTCATTTTAATGTTACCATCCTTGTCCAGCTACTACTACCATCAAATATTTTTCACATTTCCCTTTCAATATAAGAATACAAACAAACTATGATTTCAATGAAGTGAAACTTATGATCTTATATTCAGAGACCTTTATAGACCCATTACATTTATAATCTGTAAATCATAATAAACCTTGTCACACTGCAAAATCGAAAAACAACGTAACTCCCTAGAATGGGTTTGAAGTTTGATGATTGCGAGGCCAGGCTTGAATAAGCAGGAGGAATCCCAGCTACCAACGCCACAGGCTCAAGCAACAAGTTTGACTTGATTTCTATATGAAATATAACCTAACATATTTTTGTTACTTTTGTCCCACAATTTGTGGATAAGGACAAAATTACATTTGATTAACAATAATAATAATGATTTTTTTTTTTTTTGGCTTCTAGGGCTTAAAGAACTTGTATATCCAATATATAATGAAAGAAATTTGAGTGGTCTTCTCCCATCTACAAGCAACTGGAAGGCATGACAAGATCGGAAGCTGATCCGGCAGCATGGTTGCAGGAAGCCTGAGCAGGCAGAACATTCTTGTAAGTGAGCTTCACGTCCTGCAATCTGATGTTGTTGCATGGAGACTTTGAGTTGCAATTGAACTTCACCGCTACTTCTGTCGCCGACACCCCACGGATGTCTTGGTACGTTACATCACTCACTTTAACACCCGATTCCTGTCAGGTCAACCAAATCAAGTCTCATCGTTATGCTATGATCATATGGTGATTATTGAAGTGCATGTGTAATACTCATGGTAAGAGTACCATTATATACCGCACATGTGACAGTAAAATAAAATTGTCGTATAAGAAGTAATAAGATATGATATAGAAGTACAACATCATATTATCATATATGGTGATTACGATATAGAGGTGCATGACAAACATATAGTAGGAGTATCGTTATTCACTACACATGATAGAAAAATAAAATTGTCGAATGATAAGTGGTAGTTTTAAAGCTTTTATTACACAATTTGATATCTGACCGGGACAATTCTTATTATCAGGGTAGTAATTTTGATCGATGATGATGGGATTTTGGACATTGATCATGACGGCGTTCTGGAATACGATGTCCCTCGCGAACCCGCCGCTGGGCCTTCCCCACGACTTTATCCTCAAACCGTTTTGGGAACCTCTAAACGTCGCCGTTTTAACCATCACATTTTGCACACCTGCCTCATTCAGCTTTTTGCCTAAACTCCCAATGCTGCATCATAATTACCATTCTCCAATTAGCATCGTTACATTACAGTAACTAATTAATAATTATAAGTAATCTTATAATATTAATAATTAGTTGTAATTTCTATGTATCTTTTAGATAAATGGTGATGATTAAAATTACTAATGAACTAAAAAGTAAATGTTGTTACATTATTCTAGCAATTGCTAGGTACCTAATTCCGTGGCCAGGACCGCATGCAATGTCTTCAATCCACAAATTTGTGGTGCCAGGTCCAATTGAGACGCAGTCATCGCCGGTTCCGATCTGGGAGTTGAGGATGGTGACACCGGTCGACGCCTGGACGTGGATGCCGTCGGTATTGGGGCTGGTGCCGGAGGCCGAGACCTTAATGCCTTGCAGTTTGACGTTGTTGCAGCCGTTGATGACGATGTGGAACATCTGGCTGTTGAGGGATGTTAATCCCATTATCTTTGTGTTCTTTGTGTTGGAAAATCTCAATGTCTGCGCAAACACACACAACACAAACTCCAATATTATACCTCATTACTTGACGATGGAAACGGACAATCTCTACATATAAACTGAAATCAAAACCACCTGCTAATTAGATATTAGAACAGCTATCATTCTATTTAAGCATTATATTAAACCTCCAAAGCAAAATGATCCACAACGATATATTTTATGAGCACTTATGTTATGGTTTATTATAATATATATTAGAGCATAATCCTAGCTATTAACTCCTTATTAACTTAATTAATTGGCAATTTACAGTTACTTTTGCTGACACTTTGAGAGAGTTTAAAAAAAAAAAAAGGGATTCCCGATCCTGAACTAATAAAATATCAGTTACTTATCCATTAATACATACTCATTTTCCCAGAAATTGAATTGTGTTCCATAAATAGTTTTTATTTCTTATTTTTTGGAATAAACTTCCACAAGTAGTTTACTTTCGTAGAAAAATAAACAAGAAAAAAAAAGCAACCGTAACCATCGACGTTTTTTCCAACGTAGGCAATATATATATATGTGTGTGTGTGTATATATATATTTCTTTTGAAACTATCTTATGCTGTAATAGATAGTATTTAATAACTTGAAATACTGTTATTGAAAATAATATAATTTTCCTTTTGCTGCTCATTCTTGTTTCTTAGTGTTACCCTTAAAATAAATAACTTCTTACTGTTATTTAGCAGTGCAATCACGTCTGTATTAACACTATCTTTTATGTGAAAGAAGGCGAATCAAAATAATTTATTTACATATATATATATATTTAGAGAGAGAGAAATTGAACTTACGGTTGCTCCGCTGGGGCAACTCCTGCCGGATGTCTTGCAAGCCCAGAGAGAGGTACCTTGGGCGTCAAGAATCCCGCCAGAAATGGTGACTCCATTAACATGCTCAAAGAAGATCCAGTTGCCAGCGTCCCCGATGACCCGGTAATCTGACGGAGCAACTAGGGTTCCGGCAATACGGAAGGTGACGTCGTTGTTGTTGCACTCGCCGCCAAACACCACATTTTTCAGGAAGAACCTTCCTTGTGGCACGTAAACGACGGCGGGCTTGGGCGAGGCGCAGGCTTTAGCCCATGCAGCAAGGAAGGCTTTGGTGGAGTCCGTCTTGCCGTCGGCTTTAGCTCCTAGCCTCTCCACATTGTACGTAGCTGCGGCGGCGGAGGCGGATAAGGCAGTGTGGGACAGTAATGTCACAAAGATGATCATGAGAGGGTGAGGAAGAATAGCCATTTTGGTTGGCAGGATTTTATGGAAGTTAGAAAGGACAGCTTAAAGCAAAATTTAATTTGTAGAAATATTGCGAAGAAGAGAAGACAAAGGATGAGAGAAGTTGAAGAGTGGTGGTGAGGAGTCGAAACGGTTTGAGGCTGTATTTATAGTTGTACTAGTAGTAGTTCCGTGGGAGAGCAATTTCGTTATTTATATAATTTGATACTATTAATC
Source organism: Ficus microcarpa (assembly GCA_025413485.1). Classification (NCBI taxonomy): domain Eukaryota; kingdom Viridiplantae; phylum Streptophyta; class Magnoliopsida; order Rosales; family Moraceae; genus Ficus; species Ficus microcarpa. The sequence goes on along the minus strand of CM046378.1, from coordinate 14,437,431 downwards.
TACATAAATCGCCGCCAAAAAAAAAAAAAAGATGAAGAAGAAGAAGAAGAAGAAGAAGCAAAGCCTCGCTCCCAACGTTTGTTACTTCTTGATGAATTTTTAGCTATTACTTTACCAAAATAACCCTACGTGACTTGCCTACTAGCTAGCTTTGCGGTTCTAATTGGTTTTTAACTGATTGGCAATATAATTTGGATAATGTCCTAATTGCATGTAAGTACTTGTCCATAAAGAAAGCCTTAACCAGCTTCTATTTTTTATGTACATAAAAAAATGGTTACCTTCTCAAAATATTATAAGATCAGTCATTTGTCCTCCAAAATTTAAAAACTTACATTTTATCTCTGAAATTTGATTTTGGCCCATTTAATCCCCATTGTTAATATTATTTTTTTTTTTTAAGAATGGACAAAAAAGTAGAATAGTGTCGTTGTGTTGTCATTTTATTAAAATTTCTATTAAAATCACTAACAAAAAAAAAAAAAAAAAACAAGCATATGATCGTAGTTAATCCATTTTTTCTGTCTATTTTATAGGAGAAATTCTAACACGGGAGGATAAGTGGAACTAACTCAAATGATTAAGGACAAAGTGAATGTTTTTAAAGTTTAGGTGATAGGGAAGAAATTACGATATAATTTAAGGGTCATGATTGAGATTGACCCTATATATATATAAATATAAACTATTGAGGAGAAAGCGACCATATATATGTTGTCATTTTTCGGTACATGAAGTATGTATGCTAACGTTCTTGGTGCATGGTATTTGCCTAATCAATGATTATTACAGTGCAAGTTGGAAGTTGGAAATATTAAATATCTGCAAGCATGAGAGTTAAGCAGTTACTCAGTTATTTCAAAAAGGGATTTACAAGAGTTATTCTTTAGTTTCTATGTTTAGGGACTATTTAATTCTCCATCCTCTAATTAGTCCTAGCTGTAGCCATGTTTTAGAGCCTTTGAATTTCTAATTATGTATATGATCATAATGTTCAACAAATCATATGTCATAATGAGTGTTGGAATTAAAAAAAATTCTGAATTACTTAAAACAAATTGTAAAAACAGTGATCAAGCGAATCAAGAGATAATATGGAATACGGCCCCCTTTTTTTCTTGAAAAATTATTAGTACGTAGGAAATAATAATCAATGGGCTATATAGATAGTAATGAAATTTTCCCAAGGAAAAAGAGGTTCCCGTATAGTTGCGCCAATATGTGATTGCATGTACAAAATTTGAAAAGTCAATTTCGATTAAATACTAAAAGTAAATAAATTATAGGTTCGAATAGGCAAATATTCTTGATACACTGTGCATTATACTACACACATATGAAACAGCAAAATTTAAATTTCTAAAGAAAGGTGTGACGGTTATAAACGTGCATGATTTAGCAAGTCAAAACATCCCACCTAGCCAACGTCAATCTTTATAGGCAGCTGATTGTGAAGTTTTTTTTTTTTTTTTTTTTTTTTGTTTTTTTTTTGTTTTAGCTAAAAAGTTGGTATAACAGTTCATGTTCGTAATATTTTTCTTATAACATGATGCATGCATTGCGTAATATTATTTCTTATAACTAAAAAGTTGTGTTTTGCAATATTCAATTCAAAAAAAAGAAAATCATTTTGCAATACATTATTAAAAATGGATTGGGACAGGATGAAGAGATTGAGGGGGCTTTGTGTGTTTAGGGCTCATGTCTAATGAGACAAACAAAATGCGTAGAGATTGCAGTGGCAATGTAGACATGCACATATGGGCATGATTGCATTTTTCACATGCCATTTTTTTAAGTCGTTCTCCTCTTCTTCTTCTTCTTTTTAACACTTTATTTTTTACCATCAAGTTATATAAAAGCAATATATATATATATATATTAATGAAGAGAAAAAAATAAAAATTATTTAGATGAGACAAGAAAGCTAGTCAATTACAAATTATGTGTGAAATGAGATGAAAAAACGTGGGGGTACGTGACAAATGGAGCATAAAACGGAGAAGAAATCGGCCTCCTGCCGCCTCTAAATCTCCTCCTCCACACGGCTTTTGCCCTCTTCTTCTTCTTCTTCTTCTTCTTCTTCTTTTTTTTCCCCCCTCTTTTAGTTGCCTTTCTTTTTCTCATTGTATATGTGACATCATACTTCTTGTTTGGTTATGAGGTTTTTGAATTTGGACAGTACCAGTTAAAAATAGGGCTGATAATTCGTGTTATTAAATCATGTTCATGCCGGCTTAAAGCCAATTCTAACTGGACACAACCCATGATCTATCAAGTAAAAACACTCAACACATGTCCAATCTATCAAGTTGACAGGTTGACTCGATCAGACTTGTGCAATCTGCCAGCAAATTAGTGTTTTAGGTTGTTTGACACAATAGGACCTGTTGACTCACTGACCCGCTAGAAGTAAGAAAAAAAAATAGAAAATGAAAATTAATGTAAACATAAAATATCTCATCCAATTATGAAATCAATTAAAAAAAATGTCATATCAAGCAACTTAATCAATATGTCATCAAATAAGGTTAAAACATAAAATCATATAAATTCATAATTAGTTCATTATAAAAAGTCAATTCAAAACACAAAACCATATAAACCCATAATTAATTCCTCCAAAAAACCATCACCAGGTAATTGACCATAGTTCATACAAAACAAAATGTCTACCAAGTGAAATCATATGGCATAAGCCATAATCCAAAAGACAATTTTGAACGTGTTATTTAAGGTTGATTTTGTGTCCAGTGGGTTGACACAAAACCCAATCCTTCATTAATCATGTCACGAGGTTTCAACTGAAAACCAACCTCCATCTCTTTTTCCCAACCTTTATCTGTATTTTTTGGTATCGAGTTTGTGTCGTGTTGTCATGCTGTGATCTAAATTGTCAACCATAATTATAAGTATTTATTATCACAACCCACTAAAAGAAGATAAGGACAAGAAGGGGGAACAAGGACAGCGAACTAAATAAAGTAGCGTATTTTTCTACACGTTAGATTTATTGTTGGCCAATTAAAGCATGTTTTTTTGGTTGGTAAAGACAAAAAAGACGGCTTGAATACTGTAATAACAATATTCAAGCATAGAGAAAAAAATAGCGGTTTTGTAATAAAGAGTAGGTGATTTATATCTATTTCTAAAAAAAGAAAAAACTAGGGAGATCAACACACGTGCTCCATATGTGGTCTGTGTTGTTTGCTTGCATGCATGATTTATGGCTTATATTATTCTATTTGGTCTCCGCCTACCTGGCACAACCCCGTTGCTTTTCATTTGCTGTGGTGTTGAACGTAATCAATCAGATCATAACCACCGTATATATGCATATAGAATTTGGATATATATATGCATAAACATAAATGATGATAACAGAGAGATATCAGTACGTAAGATAATATATATATATATATATATTCATATAAACAATCACAACTACCAATTTCATGTTTGTCTGTCGATTCTCTATTTTCAGGAACATTAATATGCGCCATATTTTTAATTATGTTATCGATCAGTTAGTTGTTCATAATTTAGGATGTGCATAATTTATTGACTAAACGAAAAAATTACTCTTAAATTTCAATACTACACAGATGGTGTGAAAGAAGAGGCCGCCATGAGAGTTTTAAATCAGGAATTTTACTGACAAACAATATATGCCATGCTTTCAGGGCTTCCCTGTATTTGGAGTATCTATCACTCGGCCCACGTGTTCATTGTTGACCTCCTAGCACACACCCCACAAAAATATTGGATTTGGCACGTGCATGGAGACTTCTATTAATTCCACTACTTCTTTTCTTTATTTTTTTTTTTATTTGGAATGAAAAGAAAAGTAAACAACTGACATTCAGATAAAATCAAACATCTCAACTAGATTGGCACATAAAATCATAACTTTTCCCACACCAATTTCGTAAAAGCTCGCAGCGACATCTTCAGTACTAATGTAAATACAAAATTTGATCAACAATAATCATTTGTATAATGATCTGATGCGAATTTGATTTAACTAGCTACTATAAAAGTTTTTGAATTACCTGATGGACTGAATTGGATATAATTAGTGCTCGTTTGGTTCGTCAACTCGAACATAAAATTTTCATCTCAGTTTTTATCTCTTTATCTTATTTACTTAATAAATATGTGGATTTGCTAGTAAATACAATAATGAAAAGAAACATATTTATATGTAATTAGTACCATTTACTTAATAAGTATTTAGATTTACTCTATATAAGAAAAGTACAAAATACAAGATAAGTAAAGGATTTACAAGTGAATACAATTGTTTTTAGTAAATATTTGAATTTAATAGACGAACTAAAATTAAAACAACATATATTAAACTAAAAATAACAAAAATATCACTATTTCATAGTAAATATTTAGATTTACTAAATCTATAAAAAAAAAAACGATATAATATAAATTAAGGATTTACATGTAAATATAAAGATTTACAAGACAAACTAAAACGACAAAAATAGGATTTACATAATAAATAAAATTATAAATACATAGATTTACTTGGTTTATAGTTTTCTAATAAATATGATATTTACTTGAAAATCCAAATCTTTATAAAATATCCGGTATTTCCACTAAAATTTAAATATTTACCTACTTTTATTCAACAAAAATATATACATATTTATTACGTATTTACCTTTCTGCAAAAAACAAAAACTATTTTTCCCTTCAACAATCAGCAATTATTTCTCAAAATTATAGAAAAAACCCCCAACTTTTGAAAAACCCCAAATTGAACCCAAGTTCAAGTTTTGTGATGGTGATATTCGACCCTTTCAGTCGGAGGACATTCCCAGTGACGATGAAGTTCAACTCCAGCAGGAGCCTTCGCTAAAGAAGACGAAGACTTCGGCGAGAGACGCCGTGCGAATCCCAACGATCGCGACATCTGGATTTGGATCTGCAAAATCGTCATCGTCGTCGTCGTAGGAGACGACGGAGTCGGCGACGGATGTTGCTGTAGATCGCCACACAGAGTTGGGTCGCGATTTTCGCAGCGGTGAGAGAATTTTCACGGCTGTGAGAGAAGTTTTGCATCGCTAGATCCTCGCGGTTACGATCTCGTCTTGGCAATTCCGGTCCAATCGCCTTCTCCGCTCACGATCGCAATCCCGTCAACACGTTGTTAGAGATTGCGACGCTGGTGGCTGGTGCATGTCGGCATCCAGGTCCCGGCGCCATCGCCGGTCGATGGGAAGAGAGAGACAGACGGGCTGAGGGGGAGAGAGAAGAGAGGGGGGAGGGGAGAGAGTGAGGGGTATTTTTGAGATTTTATCTTGTAATTTACTCTAATTATGCTATTCAGTAATATTAGTTTAGATTATGGTATAATTTTAAAATCATACAATGTAATATGCTATTTTGCCTTCCGTTCTTGCCAATTAAAAAAACATTAATGGAAGGTTGTTAGTTTTTGCTAAAAAGAACAATTTTAAAACCTATTTTTTTTTTAATTTTTATTTTTTCCAAGTTTTAGTTGGAGTTTTACTTAGTGAAATTTTGAACATACTCATGCCAATTTAGTCATACTAGTACCCTATCTTAACCCAATTGCAACATTTCATGTCAACAATTTCAACAGTTTATAAGCAAATTTAGGCGAAATGAGTATTTTTTTTAATTGATTTTTTTTCTTTTTAACTGAGAGATCGTGAAAAGTAAATAAAACTATCTTCATTTTCCAGGAAAAAAAAAAAAAACTATCTTCATTTAGTTTCAGGAAGAGTAATTCTTTTTCCAACCATTAAATTTATAAATACCCCATGAAATCACATTCTACATCTTAGTTATAATTTATATTTTGTAATAAAATTACTTTAAGAGCGTTTAAATGTACCTTTTATAACCCACATCAACTATAAATAGAAAGACTAAAAAGAATACCCTTTCAACAATAAATTGAAATATTATTTATTTTTCATTTAAAAAAAGAAATATTATTGATTTTAAATTAAGATTAAAAGAACATATCTCTACAAAATTTTTACCATAACTTTTTTTTGTACTCTAAACTTTTCTCCATCAAATTTTTTCTATATTATTTATTGTTTTTACTTTTCCCTTTGTCATTAAAACGTGTGTTTCTCAATATGTAGGTAATCATTCCCTTTCTCATGTGATCATATATTATTTAAAAAAAATCGGATGACAAACTAAGTAATATAAAAATTGTATTTACAAAAGGATAACTTTTTTTTTAAACTATTATTTTTGGAATTTTTAGTAAAAAGTATTAACTAGGTGAGGACATAATTAAATTTAATGGATGCGAATATAACCATTCCCTCAGAAATTTCTTTCAAAGATCATGCCTTCATGTCACCATTCTTGTCTTCCTATTACCGTCAAATAGTAATTGTCACATTTCCCTTTCAACATAAAACTAGAAACAAACTATGATTTCAATGAAGCGAAGCTTATGATCTTATATATCAGAGACCTGTATAAACCAATTACATTTATCTGCAAATCTTAATAAACCTTGTCACACTATAGAATACATAAACAATTAACTCCCAAGAAGGGTTTGATAATTGCGAGGCCGGGCTCGAATAAGCAGCACGAGTCCCAGCTAACAACGCCACACATGCTCAAGCAACTTATTGCTTGATTTCACTATCAAATACAAGCTGACACGTTTTTTCTTTTTTCTAATAACTTTTGTCCTACAATTTGTGGACAAGGGCAAACTTACAATTTATAAATCTTTTGGGACTAGAAGAACTTATATATATATCCTACATATAATGTAGGAAACTTGCGTGGTCTTAGTTGCTGGCTCCATCTACAAGCAACTGGAAGGCTGGACAAGTCCGGAAGTTGATCCAGTAGCGTGGTTGCAGGAAGCCTGAGCAGGCAGATCATTCTTGTAAGTGAGCTTCACGTCCTGCAATCTGATGTTATTGCATGGAGACTTTGAGCTGCAATCGAACTTCACAGCTACTTTTGTCGCCGACGTCCCATGGATGTCTTGGTACGTCACATCACTCACTTTAACACCCGATTCCTGTGAGATTGGCCAAATTAAGCATCATCTTTATGTTTTAATCATATTGATTACGATATAGATCAAGTGTATAATGAAATACAAATACAAACGGTCGGAGTAGAGTACTATGATTCACCGCACACGTAACAGTGAAATAAAATTATCATGACACGATACCTGACCAGGACAATTTATGTGATGGGGGCAGTAATTTTGATCGATGATGATGGGATATTGAACGTTGATCATGGTGGCATGCTGGAATAGGATGTTCCTCGCGAACCCACTGCTGGGCCTTCCCCATGACTTTATCCTCAAACCGTTTTCGGTACCTCTGAATGTCGCCGTTTTAACCGTCACATTTTGCACGCCTGCCTCCTTCAGCTCCTTGCCTAGACTCCCAACGCTGTATCGTAATTTACCAGTCTCCAATCAGCATCATATTATATTACAGTAA
>CM046378.1:14404841-14429841 GCA_025413485.1 Ficus microcarpa | reverse complement strand
CTAATTAATAATTATAAGTGATCTTATAATCTGAATTTAGTCGTAATTTCTATATATCTTTTAGATAAATGGTGATGACAAAAATTACTAATGAACGAAAAAGTAAATATTGTCATATTATTCTAGCAATTGCTAGGTACCTAATTCCGTGGCCAGGGCCACATGCAATGTCTTCAATCCACAAATTGGTGGTGCCGGGTCCAATTGAGACGCAGTCGTCGCCGGTTCTGATCTGGGAGTTGAGGATGGTGACACCAGTCGATGCCTGGACGTGGATGCCGTCGGTGTTGGGGCTGGTGCCGGAGGCTGAGACCTTAACGCCTTGCAGTTTGACGTTGTTGCAGCCGTCGATGACGATGTGGTACATCTGGCTGTTGAGGGATGTTAATCCCATTATCTTTATGTTCTTTGAGTGGGAAAATCTCAATGTCTGCGCAAACACACACAACACAAACTCCAATATTATACTTCATTAATTGATGATGGAAAAGAACAATCTCTGCAAATAAACTGAAATCAAAACCACCTGCTAATTAGATATTAGAATAGCTATCACTCTATTTAAGCATTATATATGTTAAACCTCCAAAGCAAAACGATCGACTTTTGACGTTCACACTGAATCCACAACGATATTTATTATAAGCACTTATGTTATGGTTTATTATAATATGTATTATAACGTAATCCTAGCCATTGACTCCTTATTAGCTTAATCAATTAATTGATTGGCGATTTATGGTTACTTTAGCTGACACTTTGAGAGAGTAAAAAAAAAAAAAAAAGATTCCTGATCCTGAACTAACAAAATAACAGTTACTTATCGATTAATACGTACTCATTTTCCCAGAAATTGAATTGTGTTCCATAAACAGATTTTTATTTCTTATTTTTTTGGAATAAACTTCCAGGATTAGTTTAATTTAGTAGAAAAATGAATAAGAAAATAAAGAAACAAACCGTAACCATCGACGTTTTTTCCAACGTAGCCAATATATAAATTTTTTTTTTCTTTTGAAACTATCTTATGCTGTAATAGATAGTATTTAATAACTTGAAATATTGTTATTGAAAAGAATATAATTTTCCTTTTGCTGCTCATTCTTATTTCTTAGTGTTACCCTTAAAAAAACAAAAAAACTTCTTCTTACTGTTATTTAGTGCAATCACGTCTATATTAACATTATCTTTTATGTGAAAGAGGGTGACTCAAAATAATTTATTTACATATAAATGGAAATATGTGTGTGTATATATATATATCTATACAGAGAGAGAGAGAGATAGAGAGATTGAACTTACGGTTGCTCCGCTGGGGCAACTCTTGCCGGATTTCTTGCAAGCCCAGAGAGAGGTACCTTGGGCGTCAAGAATCCCGCCAGAAATGGTGACTCCATTAACATGCTTAAAGAAGATCCAGTTGCCAGCGTCCCCGTTGACCCGGTAATCCGACGGAGCAACTAGGGTTCCGGCAATACGGAAGGTGACGTTGTTGTTGTTGCACTCGCCGCCAAACACCACATTTTTCAGGAAGAACCTTCCCTGTGGCACGTAAACGACGGCGGGCTTGGGCGAGGCGCAGGCTTTGGCCCATGCAGCAAGGAAGGCTTTGGTGGAGTCCGTCTTGCCGTCGGCTTTAGCTCCTAGCCTCTCCACATTGTATGTCACTGCAGCGGCGGCGGCGGCAGAGGAGGATAAGGCCGTGTGGGACATTAATGTCACTAAGATGATCACGAGAGGGAGAGCAACAATAGCCATTTTGGTTGGCAGGAGTTTATAGAAGTTAGACAAAAGATGAGAGAAGTTGGAGAGTGGTGGTGAGGAGTTGAAACGGTTTGAGGCTGTATTTATAGTTGTACTAGTAATAGTTCCATGGGAGAGCAATTTTGTTATTTATATAATTTAATACTCTTAATCTTCATAAATCGCCGCCCAATTTACGTGACTTGTCAGGTGCATGATTTAGCTAGTCGAAACATCCCACCAAGCCAACCTCAATCTTTATAGATAGCTGACTGTGAGGTTTTTTTTTTTTAAATTTTTTTTAAATTTTTTTATTTTATTTTATTTTAAATAAACTAAAAAGTAGATATAAGAGTTCATATTCGTAATATTTTTCTTATAACATGATGCATGCATTTCGTTTTATTTTTCTAAGAGTGTTTTGCAATATTCAATTAAAAAAAAAAAATCATTTTGCAATACATTATTAGAAATGGAGTGGGACAGGATGAAGAGATTAAGGGGGCTTTGTGTGTTTAGGGCTCATGTCCAATGAGACAAACAAAATGCGTAGAGATTGTAGTTGCCAATGTAGACATGCACATATGGGCATGAGCATGATGGCATTTTTCACATGCCATTTTTTCAAGCAAGTCGTTCTCCTTCTTTCTTCTTCTTCTTCTTCTCTTTCTTCTTCCTCTTCTTCTTTTTAACAATTTATTTTTTACCATCAAGTTATATAAAAACAAAAATTATCTATTAAATAATGAAGAGAAAAAAACGAAAAATATTTAGATAAGACAAGAAGGCTAGTCAATTACAAATTATATGTGAAATTAGATGAGGAAACGTGGGGGTACGTGACAAATGGAGCATAAAACGGAGAAGAAATTGGCCTCCTCACGCGTCTAAACCTCCTCCTCCACACGCCTTTTGCCCACTTCTTCTTGTTTTCTTCTTTTCTTTCAGTTGCCTTTCTTTTTCTCATTGCATATGTGGCATCATACTTCTTGCCTGCTTATGAGGTTTTGAATTTGCACAGTACCAGTTAAAAATAGGGCTGATAATTCGAGTTAATACATCGTGTTCATGTCGGCTTAAAGCCAATTCTAACCGAACACGACCCATGACCTATCAGGTAAAAAACCCTCAACACTAATCCAATCTATCAAGTTGACAGGTTGGCTTGACCAGACTCGTGCAATCTGCCAGCAAATTACTGTTTTAGGTTGTTTGACACAAAACGACCTGTTAACTCATTGACCCTCTAGAAGTAAGAAAAAAAAAAGAGAAAACGAAAATTAATAAAAACATAAAATATCTCATCCAATTATGAAATCAATTAAAAACATGTCATATCAAGCAACTTAATCAATATGTCATCAAATAAGTTTAAAATATAAAATGATATAAATTCATAATTAGTTTGTTACAAAAAAATCGATTCAAAACGTAAAACCATATAAACCCATAATTAGTTCCTCCAAAAGACCATCACTAGGTAATGGACCATAGTTCATACAAAACGAAATGTTTACCAAATGAAGTCATATGGCATAAGCCATAATCCAAAAGACAATTTGGAATGTGTTATTTGAGGTTGATTTTGTGCCCATTGGGTTGACCTAAAACCTGCTCTTTTATTTATCATGTCAGGAGGTTTTGACTGAAAATCAACCTCCATCTCTTTTTCCCAATCCTTACCTGCATTCTTCTGTATCGAGTTCGTATCGTATTATCCAAATTGTCAACCACGTATTTATTATCACAATCCAGTAAAAGAAGTTAAGGATAAGAAGGGGGAAAAAGGACAGCGAACTAAATTAAGTAGCGTACTTTTCTACACGTTAGATTTATTGTTGGCCAATTAAAGCATGTGTTTTTTTGTTAGTAAAGAGGAAATAGAAGGTTTGAATATTGTAATAACAATATTCATATTCATGCATGGGGCTACATGTGGAGAAAAAAATAGCGGTTTTGTGATAAAGAGTTGGTGATTTGTATCTATTTCTGAAAAAAGAAAAAACTGGGGTGATCAACACACATGCTCTATATGTGGTCTATGTTGTTTGCTTGCATGCATGATTTATGGCCAATATTATTCTATTTGGTCTCCGTCTACCTGTCACAATCCCATTGCTTCTCATTTGCTGTTGTGTTGAACGTAATCAATCAGATCATAGCCACCATATATATGTATATAGAATTTGGATGTATAGAAACATATAATTAAAATAAGTGAACAGAAATATCAGTACGTAAGATAATATATATATATGTATGTATTCATATAAACAATCACAACTACTAATTTCATGTTTACATTTCGATTCAATATTTTCAAAAGCATTAATATGCGCCATAATTTTAATTATGTTATGTAGTTCATAATTTAAGATGTGCATAATTTATTGACTAAACGAATAAATTACTCTTAAATTTCAATACTACAGAGATGGTGTGAAAGAAGAGGCCGCGATGAGTGTTTTAAATCAGGAATTTAATTGACAAATAATATATGCCATGCTTTTAGGGCTTCCGTGTTTCAGGCAATTTTTGTTTGGAGTTCCTATCACCCATGTGTTCATTATTGACCTCCAAGCACGCTCCCCACAAAAATACTGGATTTGGCACGTGCATGGAGACTTCTATTAATTCCACTACTTCTTTTCTTTAATTTGTTTTTTTTTCTTATATAGAATGAAAAGAAAAATAAATATAACTCACATTCAGATAAAATCAAACGACTCAACCAGATTGGCACCAAAAATTATAACTGTTCGGGCACCAAATCCGTAAAAGTGAGCAGCAACATCTCCTGTACTATAGATGTAAACACAAAATTTGGTCAACATTAATCATTATATAATGATCTGATCATGAGAATCTGATTTAACTAGCTACTTTAAAAGTTTTTGAATTACCTGATGGACTGAATTGGATATAATTAGTTTATTTTTGCTATAGAACTTAGAACGTACTTATGATCTGTATTTTAATATTATTAGTTTTATATTGAAATATGTTTGGACGTGGCAACGACAATAAATATATACATGACATATATATGTATAATATATGTATATATGTCATACATATGTGTGTGTGTATATATAAGATGGCCAAAGACTACTATAAGTTGGTAGTGTTCATCCCCATGCTATAGTCCGCACTATTTTTTATTTTTTTTTTTAACATAAGAGTGGGGGATTTAAACTCTTTACATTTTGATTAAATCATGTGTGAAATTATCACTAGATTATATATATAATCTCCAGTTACATTTTTTTTTTTAATTAAGAGTGAAAGGTTTTGAACTCTACATCTTTAATAGAGTCAAATGTACTGGAAGTATCACGATACCTGACATTTCCGACAATCACAATGTTCCTAGCTAGTTTAAACATTGCACACACGCATGTAGCCAAATAGTTATAGAATATTATAATATTAAGGATAAGATTATAATTAGTCAATTGCTTCTAGCGAACAAATAGTTAGGCTCCCAAAAAGTACTAAATAACTAACTGACTTCAACTGCATATATCATTAGTTGGTGAACTACATTCCACATAAAAAAAACAATGTATTTGTACGTATGAAGCTTGGTTCACTTAAAAGGATAAATCGCCTGTTGACCAAGGCACTCAATTTCTTAACTTTAGATAATCTTCACAACGTTAAAAATGGTCAACCCACTAATGTTGAAAACTATAAAGTAATGGTGGATCAAAACTACAATCAAGTGCATGCATGGGCAGAATCTGATAAATAGGAAAATGAAAACGAAAACGAAAGCCAGAATTGGGGAGTTTCTATGTCCATCTATATTCCACTAAAGATAATTGATAGCGAAAATTGAGAAGATCTATGAATGTAATTGTATATGTCGATCTAAAGTATCAGACTCCTGAGGTTGCTAATTATAAACAAATGCATGAACATGACATGTGGATGTAAGAAAATATAGCTAAACAAAAACGACCAAACATTTACAGAAAAGAATAGCGACTAGAACAGTAAGCGTCGTGTCTCGTATAAATAAAGGGCTATTTGTATGGACATGTTTTGAAATTCTCGAATTTTATGATTTATTTAGTCCTTAAATTTTTTTAACTTAAAATCGAACCCTTAAATTTAAAATTTTTTGAACCATAGTCCTTTTTGCCTATATCTGTTAAATTGTGGACCTTTTTTATTTTTTTATTTTAATATATGACTATCAAATATTGTACGTGATAGCCCAAGGACACTTCTCTTTTTGTTCCCTTTTTTTTTTTTTTAACTTAATTTTAATTCAAATTCTTTTCAAAGTTTAGGTTAAAGTTTGAGTTATTATTGAATTAAGTTCAAGTTTTCAAATGAATATGTTAAAAGACGTCCTAAAAAGAAGGGATTTAGAGGTAAATAATCTTTTTTTAGAAGTTTTTAAACAAATAATTGAAGTTTTAAAGATTAGTTAAATGGCTTTAAAAAAAATGGTCAATCAATCTTTAGAAATGGTAAATCAGTTATTAACATTGACCATTTAATTTTGTTAATTTAGTAAGTCAATTATTGATCGTAGTCAATGATCATTAATTAATCATAACATAAATTATCAAATTTCAAATCTATCATTATAAGACTAAATCTGGAAAATATGACAAAAGATCATTTTGCTAAATTAAAAAAAAAGTTTGTTCATCTATTAAATTGGGTGACCAAAATAGGACATCTAATCTAATTTTAATACCAAGAATGATGCAATGATTGAAATTCCCTTTACTCATTCTCCCACTCTAATTTTAGGGTGCGTGAAAAGGAAAGGGAGTATCATGACTAGTCATTTCCTAATTTTCCATTTGATCATATGGTTATTTACAAAATAGAATGATAAATTAGACAATATTTTATTTGAATTTTTATAATTAAGAGAGAACAAAGTAGATGAGGACATTAATAAATTTAATGGATACAAATATAACTGCTCTTTCATAAATTTCTTTAAAAGATTTCATTTTAATGTTACCATCCTTGTCTAGCTACTACTACCATCAAATATTTTTCACATTTCCCTTTCAATATAAAAATAGAAACAAACTATGATTTCAATGAAGTGAAGCTTATGATCTTATATATCAAAGACCTGTATAGAACAATTACATTTATAATCTGTAAATCGCAATAAATCTTGTCACACTTCAAAATCAAAAAACAATACAACTCCCAAGAAGGGGTTTGAAGTTTGATGATTGCGCGGCCAGGCTTGAATAAGCAGGAGGAATCCCAGCTACCAACGCCACAGGCTCAGGCAACAAGTTTGACTCGATTTTTATATGAAATATAACCCAACACATTTTTCCTATTTTTGTCCCACAATTTGTGGATAAGGACAAAATTACATTTGATATAATAATTATTATATTATTATTATTTTTGGCTTCTATATGCTTAAAGAACTTGTATATCCTATTTATAATGAAAGAAATTTGTGTGGTCTTATCCCATCTACAAGCAACTAGAAGGCAGGACAAGACCGGAAGCCGATCCGGCGGCGTGGTTGCAGGAAGCCTGAGCAGGCAGAACATTCTTGTAGGTGAGTTTTACATCCTGCAATCTGATGTTGTTGCATGGAGACTTTGAGCTACAATCGAACTTCATCGCTACTTCTGTCGCCGACGTCCCATGGATGTCTTGGTACGTCACATCACTCACTTTAACACCCGAATCCTGTGAGATTGGCCAAATTAACCATCGTCTTTATGTTTTAATCATAGTGGTTAAAATATAGATCAAGAGTATAATGAAATACATACAAACGGTAGGAGTAGAGTACTATTATTCACCGCATACGTGACAGTAAAATAAAATTATCATCACACAATACCTGACCGGGACAATTTGTGTGATCAGGGCAGTAATTTTGATCGATGATGATGGGATTTTGAACGTTGATCATGATGGCATGCTGGAATAGGATGTTCCTCGCGAACCCGCTGCTGGGCCTTCCCCACGACTTTATCCTCAAACCGTTTTGGGTACCTCTGAACGTCGCCGTTTTAACCGTCACATTTTGCACGCCTGCCTCCTCCTGCTCCTTGCCTAGACTCCCAATGCTGCATCATAATTTACCAGTCTCCAATTAGTATCGTATTACATTACAGTAACTAATTAATAATTATAAGTAATCTTATAATCTTAATAATTAGTCGTAATTTCTATATACCTTTTAGATAAAATGAACTAAAAAATAAATGTTGTTGCATTATTCTAGCAATTGCTATGTACCTAATTCCGTGGCCAGGTCCACATGCAATGTCTTCAATCCACAAATTGGTGGTGCCGGGTCCAACTGAGACGCAGTCGTCGCCGGTTCCGATCTGGGAGTTGAGGATGGTGACGCCCGTCGACGCCTGGACGTGGATGCCGTCGGTGTTGGGGCTGGTGCCGGAGGCCGAGACCTTAACACCTTGCAGTTTGACGTTGTTGCAGCCGTTGATGACGATGTGGAACATCTGGCTGTTGAGGGATGTTAATCCCGTTATCTTTATGTTCTCCGAGTTGGAAAATTCCAATGTCTGCACTCCAATATTAATTTGGAAAAAAGAAAAATGATTAATTAGTCTTTGACTTTTGGGCAACGTGTGCTTTTCAAGTATACTGAAATCAAAACCACTCGCTTGGTGGCACCACTCTCGATAAGTGAGACCGACTCTTTATTAATATAAAGTGTCTGATATTTGCTCACCGTATTTAAGAAATGTTAAACCTCCTAATTGAGCTAATTGATTGACTTTTGATATTCACACTATAACCAAAACCACATTTGGTTTAAGCACTTTTTGTTGTGGTTACTTTATAACATAGTCCTACAATCAATTCCTTATTTAATATGAATTAATTAATTAGCAATTTACGGTTACTCTTGCTGACACTTCAACAAAGGGGGGGAAACAAGGAATCATGATTCTGAACTAACAAAATATGAGTTATTTATCCATTAATACGTACTCATTTTCCCAGACATGGAATTGTGTTCCATAAACGGGTTTTAAATGTATATATATAAATTTAATACTAGAAATAGGAAATTCAAACTTTATACTATCACGAAGTCAGGTATGAAATTGCTTATCGAAACTCTTATAAAATTAGGCAATAACTTGAAATAGTGTCATTGAAAAGAATATTTTGCTTTTGTTGCTCATTCTTCTTCTTAGCGTTACTTTTGAAACAAATAGTTCTTCTTACTGTTATTTAGCGCGATCAGGCCTTTATTAACACTATTTTTATGTGAAAGAAAGAGGATCAAACTAGTATATGTCCACAAGTTAATAAATATAGAGAGAGGGGGAAAAGGGGGGGCAAATTGAACTTACCGTTGCTCCACTGGGGCAACTCTTGCCGGATGTCTTGCAAGCCCAAAGAGAGGTACCTTGGGCGTCAAGAATCCCGCCAGAAATGGTGACTCCATTAACATGCTCAAAGAAGATCCAGTTGCCAGCGTCTCCGAAGACTCGGTAATCCGACGGAGCGACTAGGGTTCCGGCGATGCGGAAGGTGACGGCTTTGTTGTTGCACTCGCCGCCGAACACGACGTTTTTCAGAAAGAACCTTCCCTGCGGCACGAAAACGACGGCGGGCTTGGGCGAGGCGCAGGCTTTGGTCCACGCAGCAAGGAAGGCTTTGGTGGAGTCCGTCTTGCCGTCGGCTTTAGCTCCAAGACTCACCACATTGTATGTCGCTGCGGCGGCGGCGGCGGAGGATAAGGCCGCGTGGGACATTAATGTCACAAAGAGGATCATGAGAGGGTGAGGAAGAATAGCCATTTTGGTTGGCAGGTACAAATAAGGACAGCTTAAAAATGTCGTTAATTAATATAGAAAAATTGTGAAGAAGAGAGGAGATGGGGAAAGAAAGTTGAAGAGTGGTGGTGAGGAATTGAAACGGTTTGAGGCTGTATTTATAGTTGTACTAGTAGTAGTTCCATGGGAGAGCAATTTTGTTGTTTATATAATTTAGTACTATTAATCTACATGAATCACCGCCCAAAAACTAAAAAAGAGCAAAGCCTCGCGCCCAATTTTTGTTACTTTAATTTTGAGGAATTTTAAGCTATTACTTTACCAAAATGATCTTCACGTGGGCTTGCCTACCGGCTAGCTTTGCGGTTCTAATTGGTTTTTGACTTTAAACTTTTTTAGTTATTTTTTTGGTATAATAGTTTGGATAAGGTCATCGACTTCTAGTTACATGTAAGTACTTGTCCATAAAGAAAGGCTTAACCAGCTTCTATTTTTAATACGTAAAAATATATACAATTTTCACATGTGATCCTAAAATTATAGGATCAGTCACATTTTGTCTTTCAAGCTTTAAAATTTTCATTTTACCTTTTGAATTTGAATTAGTCCCACTTAATCTCCCTAATTGTAATATATGTTAGAAATGGACCCAAAAAAAAAAAAAAAAAAGCAATCGTGTCGTCATGTGGTCATTTTATTAAAAAGTCTATTAAAAAACTCAGAAAAAAAAAAAAAAAAAAAACCATGTGATCATATTTTCAATCTGCTTTATAAGAGAAATTGTAAGACTGGAGGTTAGTTGAGACAAAAATCAAATTTTGGGAATAAAGGTTAAAGTTTTTAAAGTTTAGGGCACAAGGAAGAAAATGATCCCATAATTTGAGGGTCATGGTTTAGATTGACCCATTTATATATATATATATATATATATAAACAATGGAGGAGAAAGCGACCATATCTTGTCTTTTTTGGAACCTTTGTATGCTAACGTGCTTGGTGCATGATCTTTGCAGCTAATCAATGATTGTTACAGTGCAAGTTGGAAGTTGGAAGTACCTATTATCTCCAACTCTACAAGGCAGTTGGTTAGTTATATATTTACAAAAAGGGCTTTGTTTAAGTTATTTAAGCTGGTTTCTATATTTAGGAAGTCTAACTGATACTCCATCCTATATGTAGTCCAAGCAATAGCCATATATTGGAGCCTTCGAATTTCTAATTATATATTTGGTCGTGTGTTTAAATAAATCAACTATATGATTAGGTAGTTAGTTTTACATTTATGTACAATTAAGATTTCATTCATATCCACATGATTGCAACCCAATTGTATCAAGAAAATTCTATAAGTAGCTAGCTAATTAGGGAGAGTTAAAAAATATTCTTAAAAAAAAAAAAAGGGTGGTCAAGCATATCAAGAGATAAGATGGACTATAGAGATGTATTTATTTATTTATTTATTTTGGCGGCTTGAAGTTAATTAGTAGGAAGTAGAAATCAATGGGCTACATGGTATAATTAGCTACGAATTTTTCCTAAGGTCAAGAGGTTCCAATATAGCTGCGCCCATATGTGATTGCTTGATTGGCGGTTCAGAATTTTAAAGATCAATGTCAATTAAATACTACAAATAAATAAGTTAGAAGTTCGAATAGGGAAAGATTCTTGACACTACATACAGTTATGGTATAATATATACAAATATATATGTGTGTGTGTGTCTTAAGAAAGGTGTGACAGTTACATATATGCGTGACATACCCAACCTCATGAATCTTAATATATAGGCAGCTGATCGTGATCTTCTTTTTTTGTGGTGCTTATGTTTTGGCTGCTGATTGCTTTCACCGCAAGCTCTATGCTTTCCCACCTACATATGTATCTATTCTTTATATATAAATATTTATATAATACATCAATATGTTATATTACTCTTCCAATTTCAATTATTCACATAAGCTTAAGAAAAATGCTGTGGATATCAACTCTAATTCTAACTTTTAAATATCAACTTATGTGGCATATGAATTATTATTATTTTATTGGTAAGTGTTTAAAGTATTGCCGCATTAATTAATTGTATTTATTTATAAAAATATAATACGTGAGTTGATACTTAAAAAGTTGAAATTAGAGTTGGTGTTCTAAATAGTATTCTAAACTTAATCATTACAATTCCTTTAAAAGAAAAACCATTGGTAAAATTGGCTCATTAAAAAAATGAGCTAAATTTTTAACTGAAAGATTTTTTTTTTTTTAAATCCACGACAACTTGGATAATATATGGTGATCCTTTTATTGATGACGTCTTTCAAGGTTAAAAAGCAACAGTTAAAAAAGAACTAAAAGGTTGGATAGCCAAATGAGATGTGCGTAAATTAATGGCACATGTGCGTCTGTTCGTGTGTATGCGGAATAAATAAACGTTATTTTGCGTACTACTTTATTTTCGTCTCGCAATTTGTGAATGCTACTTATTTTGCGAGAGAGACAGAGAGAGACAGAGAGACAGAGAGAGCTTGAAATGTTTTCTGTTGTTAGCGCAGACCACAATTGCTAAAGTGTTGCAAAATCTAATCGAAAAAACAAAACTGAATATTGCAATTTGAAAATTCAGCATCATAATAGTATTAGTGGTTATGACATAATAATGCACAAATTATATTTTCTAAGAGTGTTTTGCATTATTCACAGAAAAAAAAAAAGAAAGAAAATTTGTTTTACAAATTGCAATATACAGTACTGAAAATGGAGTGACAAGCATGTGTTCATAAGAAAATAAATTGGAGTGGGACGGGATGAAGAGATCGAGGGGCTCTGTGTGGTTAGGGCTATCTAATGTGACATATGAGTCAAAATCTGTTGTCCTGGATTTCTTGTCTCATTGGTTGTTCCCCTAATTATATTGTATCATATCATTTAAATTTAAAAAATTTAATCACATGAAAAGACACTAAATATTAAAAATTCTTAAACAAATTGATAAGTTATCAAAATATTATCGATGGGACAACCATTAAGACAAGAAAATAAGATAACAGTTCTCGACTCTGAGACATGCGAATGGCATTGTCATAGAGAATGCAGTTGCCAATTTAGACATGCCCATATGGGCATGATTGTATTTTTCACATGGTCTGTCTCTCTAAGTAGTCCCGTAACACTTTATTTATTACCAAAAATAAAGATTTAAAATAGAAAAAAAAAATGAAAATACGTAACAAACGGAGAAGAAACCGGCCTACCCATGTCTTTAAATAACCTCCTCCTCACGCCTTTTGCCCACTTCTTCTTGTTTTCTTTTATTATTATTTTTAAATCCCATTTCTTTTTCTCAGTATTTGTGTCGTGTGATAGCACATATATTTCTTGTTTTGTTATGGGTTCTTTTAATTTGGACAGTATCGGTTAAAAGCTCTTCTTATCATAATCCCCAAGAAAAAGATAAGGATAAGATCCACGAAAAAAAAAAAAAAAACCATGAACTTAATTAAGTAGCATTTTTTTCTACGCATTAGATTTCTTGTTTGCCAATGGAAGCATATTTTCTTCGTAAAGACGAGGGAAAAATATTCGTATTCATGGTAACGTACGCAGAGGAGAAAGATAATAGTTTTTTAGTTAAGAGTAGGTGATTTGTAACTTTTTAAAAAAAATAAAACAAACAAACAAAAAGAAAAAGAAAAAAGAGGTGACATTTAATATTAGGAAATGACCACGCATGCAATGCTTGTGAGAATGCGGCCATCTACACACGTGCTCTATATATATATGGTCTATATATATTACTTGCTTCGGTGCATGATTTAAGACCAATATCATTCTCTCTCACTTCCTTCTCATTTGAAACGAGGAATTCAAACTCTGTTATTTTATAATAAATTTAGATGGACAATTACCATTAAATTATATAATCGATCACAATGATAATCACTAATATTATATACGCCGGTTTTATGTTTTATAAACTCCAATATACATAAATAAATTACATACATATTAATTATTAATTATGTTATCAAATATTTAGTTGAATTTAGCTAGCTAGTTGATCTATATCTTGAACACTCTACAGGCATGTTGCGCCCACACTGCACAAGTATAATAAGCAAAGAAAGAGCTTCAAGTACACACACATATTTATATACACTTTATGTGATTGGCAAAGATCTTGTATATGTGTGTGTCTGTTGACAATAATATAGTCTCTGCTTGTCTTATTGTATATACGTATCTGTAGAGAAATTGATTGTATTAATTATTTATTTGTACATTAATTGCTCCTATATATTTTTACAGATACGATAGTTCTTTTGTTGATTATTCTGAAATTAATACTCCTTGAGAATCCTCGAAAAAAAAAAAAGAAAGAAAAACCTTACGGAAATTATTGATTGGCTAATCTTTAAATTATATATTAAAGATATTAATAATATACATACTTGTTATACGTATGTATACATGTATTTGAATAAAGGTAATAATGTAGTTGTGCAGCTCCAATGAATCGACATGACAAGAGAACCCAAAATTCCTGCATGCTGCCGATTAAAAGGCAAGATACGGTCTTTTGAATGGAATAATTTATATATATATTTTTCAAATATAAATATATTTTATATTTATGACAAATAGTAAATAAAGATTTTATTAGCTGATAAGGTTGCATTTGTCTTTAAATTTCAATTCATGTACAGAGATCAAGCGAAAGAGGAGGATGCACTAAAAAAAAAAACAAAACAAAAAAAAAACAAAAAAACAAAAAAAAAACGTGGGCGGAGAATTTTGTTGACAAGTAATATATGCCTTGTTTTAGGGCTTCCTTGTTTCAGGCAATTTTGGTTTGGAGTAGCGCCCATGTAATTATTATTGACCTCCTTGAGCCTCCTCATTAAAATATTGGGTTAGGCACGTGAAACACTTCTATTGTGTACACACACACACATATATGATTGGTCTTAAATTTCACAGCTATATCAATCTGATAAATGTAACATTTTTTTTTATTAATGTAACTACTAGTCGATTTACAGTTCATTAAAATGCAATATATATTTTTTTTCAAACTTTTATTGTAAGTAACATGTATCAATAAAAAAAATATATTGTATATTAATGATTTATGTAACTACTAGTCAATTTACAATTCATTAATATACAATATATTTTTTGTTCAAACTTTTATTATAAGTAACATGTATCAACATAAAAAAAATATATTGTATGTTAATGAATTAGTGTAACAGGTAATCTTAATGATACATCTACCGTACCGTACGGCCACTGAACTTAAATTCGAAATATGTGTGTGTGTGTGTCTCGAAGCCGCTTTCAAAAAAAAAAAAAAAAAGTAAAAGCAAGCAGCTAGCATCATTTGTCAACAACGCCAATATAATGTCAATGTTACAATTCTTTGATCAACCTTCCTTTTTTTTTTTTATAAATGATCTGACAAAAATATATTTAACAATAATATTATAATAAGTGATTTCTGAATTACAGGACTGAATTAGATAAATTAAATTTTGCCATACTTTAGAACGTATATGTGATTAGTGTTGTAATGTTATCAGTTTTAAATTGAATGTGATTGTACGAAGCAACGGTAAATATATATATATATATATATGTACATATATGAGGTAGCTTCCTTCAAATATATATACACACACATATGAGGCAGCCAAAGACTACTAAATTGACTAGAAAGTACGTATAGGTAGCATGAACATTGCATGCGTACATGTAGCGAAATTAAGTGCGCAGCTTATGCAAGCTCATTATTTATTAATGATCAGATTATTATAAGTCAATTGCTTCTAGCAAACAAATTAGTCTCTCAAAAAGTATTATACATAATTAACTAACTTCAACTGTATATAATTAGTTGGTGAACTACATTCTACAGTGCAGATATATATATATATATCGAAGCTTGGTTCACACGAAGGCTAAATGACCTGTTGACCTAAGGTATTGAATATTTTCTGGCGGCCACTAATTAATTACTAATTGTCAACCACTAATGTTGAAAACTATAAAGTAGTAGTTCAAAACTTAAGCAAGTGCATGCATGACAGACAGAATCTGGATATAGGAAAACTATAACGAAAAGTGGGGTGTTTCAAGCACAAAAATGCTGCATCTCATTAATACATAGGACATGATATCTAGGGGTGTTCATCGGATATAAATCATACAGATTTAATTATATTGCAACCGATCAATATCAGTTTTTGAAAATCTCATTCAATCAATTCGTGAATAATATAACATTCAACCCGTTCAATTCGATATGGATTGATCAGTTTAAAATATGTCATCTAAAAACAACAAAATGAGCAAAAATTATGATTACATGTATAATCTAAGGATAATATTACATCTTAAAAAACTGGATGCATAGATAGTCAAGTGGTATACATAATTTGAATTAAAAAAAGAGAGAGAGAGAGAGAAAGAGAATTATAGGAAGTGTGACAGTGTATCATAATATGTTAGGAAAGAAGAAAAATGATTTAGATGGTTTTTCTTTCACTAAGCTTGCATTTGGACATCAAGAATTTGGATCCCAAAATTCCAGCTCAATTTTTTCTCTTTTGGAAAAATTTTAATTAATTTTTTAAAAATCAACTAACTCTAATATAAAATTTTCATTTCAAACCAGTAAATAAAACGCGCCCTAATATCATACAATGTAGACTTATGAAATTTTTATTTGATATGTGAAAGTGTACGAAAAAGTAAGACACAAACTTTTGGATCAATTATATAAAGTTCAAATATTATTAGTGTTTCTATATATAAGATATATAGAGGTTGGAATGGAGTCATGGATTGGGTGTTTTTTATAGGTAAAAAGTTCAATTTAAATCGGTTTTTTGAGAATTGATATTCAATCTAATTTAATTAAAGATTAGTTATTCACAAAAAAAAAATTTAGATTGGATTGAATCAATCCGTTTGATTAGTTGATAGAATTTGATGGACACCCATTGACACCAATAGATTTAGAACTTTATTGAAATATAATTGATCGAAACAATTGAGAATCTCCTATAAATCTTATGTCCATGTAAACTATCAGACTCCTCAAGTTACTGATTATAAACAAATTTATGAACACGATAGGTAAGACAAAGTAACTATACAAAAATGACGTAACATTTACTGAAAACGACAGGAGTTTGAACAGTTAGTGTTGTTTCTTGTTATAACCGAAGACTTTCTAATACTAACTAAACTTAAGAATATTAATCTTATTAATGCAATTACTAAAATATTCTTCAAAACAATCGAATGATTGTCGATACATGTGAACTTCTTAAGAGTAAGAATATAAGTAAGTTTTAGCTTTCGTTATATTTGACAAAGTATCATTATTAGTAAGAGCGATGCAATGATTGAAATTCCCTTTACTCATTGTCCCACTCTAATTTTAGGGTGCGTGAAAAGGAAAGGGAGTATCATGACTAGTCATTTCCTAATTTTCCATTTGATCATATGGTTATTTACAAATTAGAATTAGAAATTAGACAATTTTAAACTTGATTTTTTATAATTAAGAAAGTATAAAGTAGATGATGATATTAATAAATTTAATGGATGCAAGTATATAACTACTCTTTCGTAAAATTCTTTAAAGGATTCCATTTTAATGTTACCATCCTTGTCTAGCTGCCACTACCATCAAATATTTTTCACATTTCCCTTTCAATATAAAAATAGAAACAAACAATGATTTCAATGAAGTGAAGCTTATGGTCTTATGTATTAGAGACATGTATAGAAAAATTACATTTATCTGTAAATCGTAATAAACCTGGTCACATTGCAAAATCAAAAAACAATATAACTCCCAAGAAAGGGTTTGAAGCCCTTCTTGAAGCTTGATGATTGCGAGGCCAGGCACGAATAAGCAGGAGGAATCCCAGCTACCAACGCCACAGGCTCAAGCAACAAGTTTGACTTGATTTCTATATGAAATATAACCCAACACATTTTTCTTATTTTTTTCCCACAATTTTTGGATAAGGACAAAATTACATTTAATATAACAATTATTATATTATTTTTATTTTTGGCTTCTATAGGCTTAAAGAACTTTTAATATCCTACATATAATGAAAGAAATTTGTGTGGTCGTTTCCCATCTACAAGCAACTGGAAGGCTCAACATTACCGGAAGCTGATCCGGCGGCATGGTTGCAGGAAGCCTGAGCAGGCAGAACATTCTTGTAGGTGAGCTTCACATCCTGCAATCTGATGTTGCTGCATGGAGACTTTGAGCTGCAATCGAACTTCATCGCTACTTTTGTCGCCGACGTCCCATGAATGTCTTGGTACGTCACATCACTCACTTTAACACCCGATTCCTGTCAGTTCAACCAAATCAAGCCTCATCGTTATGCTATGATCATATGGTGATTATTGAAGTGCATGTAATACACATGGTAAGGGTACCATTATTCACTGCACATGTGACAGTAAAACAAAATTGTCGTATAAGAAGTGATATGTTACGATATAGAAGTACGGTGATATGTTACGATATAGAAGTACAGTATCATGATATGGTGATTACGATATAGAAGTGCATGAAATACATATAGTAGGAGTATCATTATTCACTTCAGATATGACAGTAAAATAAAATTGTCGAACGATTAGTGGTAGCTTTTGAAGCTTTTATTGCACAATTTGATACCTGACCGGGGCAATTCTTATTATCAGGACAGTAATTTTGATCGATGATGATGGGATTTTGGACATTGATCATGACGGCATTCTGAAATAGGATGTTCCTCACGAACCCGCTACTGGGCCTTCCCCACGACTTTATCCTTAAACCGTTTTGGGAACCTCTGAATGTCGCTGTTTTAACCGTCACATTTTGCACACCTGGCTCATTCAGCTTTTTGCCTAAACTCCCAATGCTGCATCATAATCACAATTCTCCAATTAGCATCGTTACATTAAAGTAACTAATAAATAATTATAAGTAATCTTATAATCTTAATAATTAGTCGTAATTTTCCAATTAGCATCGTTACAGTATAGTAACAAATTAATAATTATAAGTAATCTTATAATCTTAATAATTAGTCGTAATTTCTATATAACTTATAGATAAATGGTGATGAAAAAAATTACTAATGAAAAAAAAAATAAATCTTGTTACATTATTCTAGCAATTGCTAGGTACCTAATTCCGTGGCCAGGACCGCATGCAATGTCTTCAATCCACAAATTTGTGGTGCCGGGTCCAATTGAGACGCAGTCATCGCCGGTTCCGATCTGGGAGTTGAGGATGGTGACACCGGTCGACGCCTGGACGTGGATGCCGTCGGTGTTGGGGCTGGTGCCGGAGGCTGAGACCTTAACGCCTTGCAGTTTGACGTTGTTGCAGCCGTTGATGACGATGTGGAACATCTGGCTGTTGAGGGATGTTAAACCGATTATCTTTACGTTCTTTGAGTTGGAAAATCTCAATGTCTGCGCAAGCACACACAACACGAACTCCAATATTATACTTCATTAATTGACGATGGAAAGGAACAATCTCTACAAATAAACTGAAATCAAAACCACCTGCTAATTGGATATTAGAATAGCTATCATTCTATTTAAGTATTATATTAAACCTTCAAAGCAAAATGATCGACTTTTGACGTTCGCACTGAATCCACAACGATATATATTATAATAAGCACTTATGTTATGGTTTGTTATAATATATATATATATATATATATTAGAACATAATCCTTGCTATTCACGCCTTATTAACTTAATTAATTGGCAATTTACAGTTACTTTTGCTGACACTTTGAGAGAGTTAAAAAGAAAAAAAAAATAAATAAATAAAAGGGATTCCTGATCCTGAACTAACAAAATATCAGTTACTTATCCATTAATACGTACTCATTTTCCCAGAAATTGAATCGTGTTCCATAAATAGTTTTTTATTTTTTATTTTTTGGAATAAACTTCCACAAGTAGTTTAATTTAGTTGAAAAATAAACAAGAAAATAAAGCAACAACCGTAACCGTCGACCTTTTTTCCAACGTAGGCAATATATATATGTATATATATATATATTTCTTTTGAAACTATCTTATGCTGTAATAGATGGTATTTAATAACTTGAAATACTGTTATTGAAAATAATATAATTTCCTTTTGCTGCTCACACTTATTTCTTAGTGTTACCCTTAAAATAAATAACTTCTTCTTCCTGTTATTTAGTGCAATCACGTCTGTATTATCACTATCTTTTATGTGAAAGAAGGCGAATCAAAATAATATTATCTACATATATATAGATATATATATATATTTAGAGAGAGAGAGAGAGAGAGAGAGAGAGAGAGAGAGAGAGATTGAACTTACGGTTGTTCCGCTGGGGCAACTCTTGCCGGATGTCTTGCAAGCCCAGAGAGAGGTACCTTGAGCGTCAAGAATTCCGCCAGAAATGGTGACTCCGTTAACATGCTCAAAGAAGATCCAGTTGCCAGCGTCACCGATGACCCGGTAATCAGACGGAGCAACTAGGGTTCCGGCAATACGGAAGGTGACGGCGTTGTTTTTGCACTCGCCGCCAAACACCACATTTTTCAGGAAGAACCTTCCCTGTGGCACGTAAACGACGGCGGGCTTGGGCGAGGCGCAGGCTTTGGCCCATGCAGCGAGGAAGGCTTTGGTGGAGTCCGTCTTGCCGTCGGCTTTAGCTCCTAGCCTCTCCACATTGTACGTGGCTGCAGCGGCGGAGGCGGATAAGGCAGTGTGGGACAGTAATGTCACAAAGATGATCATGAGAGGATGAGGAAAAATAGCCATTTTGGTTGGCAAGATTTTATGGAAGTTAGAAAGGACAGCTTAAAGCAAAATTTAATTTGTAGAAATATTGTGAAGAAGAGAAGACAAAAGATGAGAGAAGTTGGAGAGTGGTGGTGAGGAGTCGAAACGGTTTGAGCCTGTATTTATAGTTGTAATAGTAGTAGTTCCATGGGAGAGCAATTTGGTTATTTATATAATTTGATACTATTAATCCACATAAACCGCCGCAAAAAAAAAAAAAAAAAAAAAAAAAAAAAAAAGATGAAGAAGAGGAAGCAAAGCCTCGCTCCCAACGTTTGTTACTTCTTGATGAATTTTTAGCTATTACTTTACCAAAATAACCTTACGTGACTGGTCAAGTGCCTACTAGCTATCTTTGAGGTTCTAATTGGTTTTTAACTGATTGGCAAAATAATTTGGATAAGGTCCTAATTGCATGTAAGTACTTGTCCATAAAGAAAGCCTTAACCAGCTTCTATTTTTTATGTACATAAAAAAATGGTTACCTTCTCAAAATATTATAAGATCAGTCATTTGTCCTCCAAAATTTAAAAACTTACATTTTATCTCTCAAATTTGATTTTGGCCCGTTTAATCCCCATTGTTATTATTATTATTATTTTAAGAATGGACAAAAAAGTAGAATAGTGTCATTGTGTTGTCATTTTATTAAAATTTCTATTAAAATCACTAACGAAAAAAAAAAAAAAAAAACAAGCATATGATCGTAGTTAATCCATTTTTTCTGTCTATTTTATAGGAGAAATTCTAACATGGGAGGATAAGTGGAACTAAACTCAAATGATTAAGGATAAAGTGAAAGTTTTAAAGTTTAGGTGATAGGGAAGAAATTACGATATAATTTAAGGGTCATGATTGAGATTGACCCTATATATATATATATATATATATATATATATAAACTGTTGAGGAGAAAGCGACCGTATATATGTTGTCAGTTTTTCGGTACATAAAGTATGTGTGCTAACGTTCTTGGTGCATGGTATTTGCCTAATCAATGATTATTACAGTGCAAGTTGGAAGTTGGAAATATTAAATATCTACAAGCATGAGAGTTAAGCAGTTACTCAGTTATTTCAAAAAGGGATTTACAATATTCTATAGTTTCTATGTAATTCTCCATCCTCTAAGTAGTCCTAGCTATAGCCATGTTTTAGAGCCTTTGAATTAGAAATTATGTGTATGATCATAATGTTCAATAAATTATATGTCATAATGAGTATTGGAATTAAAAAAAAAAAAAAAAAAAAAAAAAATTCTGAATTACTTAAAACAAATTGTAAAAACAGTGATCAAGCGAATCAAGAGATAATATGGAATACGGCCCCCTTTTTTTCTTGAAAAATTATTAGTACGTAGGAAATAATAATCAATGGGCTATATAGATAGTAATGAAATTTAATTTCCCAAGGAAAAAGAGGTTCCCGTATAGTTGCGCCAATATGTGATTGCATGTACAAAATTTGAAAAGTCAATTTCGATTAAATACTAAAAATAAATAAATTATAGGTTGGAATAGGCAAATATTCTTGATACACTGTGCATTATACTACATACATATATGAAACAGCAAAATTTAAATTTCTAAAGAAAGGTGTGACGGTTATAAACGTGCACGATTTAGCAAGTCAAAACATCCCACCTAGCCAACGTCAATCTTTATAGGCAGCTGATTGTGAGGTGTTTTTTTTTTTTTTTTTTTATAGCTAAAAAGTTGGTATAACAGTTCATGTTCGTAATATTTTTCTTATAACATAATGCATGCATTGCGTAATATTTTTTCTTATAACTAAAAAGTTGTGTTTTGCAATATTCAATTCAAAAAAAAGAAAATCATTTTGCAATACATTATTAAAAATGGATTGGGACACGATGAAGAGATTGAGGGGGCTTTGCGTGTTTAGGGCTCATGTCCAATGATACAAACAAAATGCGTGGAGATTGCAGTTGCCAATGTAGACATGCACATATGGGCGTGATTGCATTTTTCGCATGCCATTTTTTTAACCAAGTCGTTCTCCCCTTCTTCTTCTTCTTTTTAACACTTTATTTTACCATCAAGTTATATATATATATATATATATATATATTAATAAGAGAAAAAAATAAAAATTATTTAGATGAGACAAAAAACCTAGTCAATTACAAATTATGTGTGAAATGAGATGAGGAAACGTGGGGGTACGTGACAAATGGAGCATAAAACGGAGAAGAAATCGGCCTCCTGCCACCTCTAAATCTCCTCCTCCACACGCCTTTTGCCCTCTTCTTCTTCTTTTTTTTTTTTTTTTTTTCCTCTTTTAGTTGCCTTTCTTTTTCTCATTGTATATGTGACATCATACTTCTTGTTTGGTTATGAGGTTTTTGAATTTGGACAATACCAGTTAAAAATAGGGCTGGATAATTTGTGTTATTAAATTGTGTTCATGTCGGCTTAAAGCCAATTCTAACTGGACACAACCCATGACCTATCAGGTAAAAACACTCAACACTAATCCAATCTGTCAAGTTGACAGGTTGACTCGACCAAACTCATGCAATTTGCTAGCAAATTAGTGTTTTAAGTTGTTTGACACAATAAGACCTGTTGACTCACTGACCTGCTGGAACTAAGAAAAAAAAATAGAAAATGAAAATTAATCTAAACAGAAAATATCTCATCCAATTATGAAATCAATTATAAAAAATGTCATATCAAGCAACTTAATCAATATGTCATCAAATAAGGTTAAAACATAAAATCATATAAATTCATAATAATTAGTTCGTCAAAAAAAGTCAATTCAAAACACAAAACCATATAAACCCATAATTAGATCCTCCAAAAAACCATCACCAGGTAATTGACCATAGTTCACACAAAACAAAATGTCTACCAAGTGAAATCATATGGCATAAGCCATAATCCAAAAGACAATTTTGAACGTGTTATTTAAGGTTGATTTTGTGTCCATTGGGTTGACACAAAACCCAATCCTTCATTAATCATGTCACGAGGTTTCGACTGAAAACCAACCTCCATCTCTTTTTCCCAACCTTTATCTGTATTTTTTTGTATCGAGTTTGTGTTGTGTTGTCATGCTTGATCTAAATTGTCAACCATAATTATAAGTATTTATTATCACAACCCACTAAAAGAAGATAAGGACAAGAAAGGGGGAACAAGGACAACGAACTAAATAAACTAGCGTATTTTTCTACACGTTAGATTTATTGTTGGCCAATTAAAGCTTTTTTTTTTTTTTGTAAAGACAAAAAAGACGGCTGTAATAACAATATTCATATTCATGCACGGGGCTACATGTAGAGAAAAAAATAGCGGTTTTGTAATAAATTAACAGTAGGTGATTTATATGCATATAGAATTTGGATATATATATATATATATGTATAAACATATAATTTAAATAAATAATAATAACAGAGATATCAGTACGTAATATATATATATATATATATATATATTCGTATAAACAATCACAACTACCAATTTCATGGTTGTCTGTCGATTCTCAATTTTCAGAAACATTAATATGTGTCATATTTTTAGTTATGTTATCGAACAGTTAGTAGTTCATAATTTAGGATGTGCATAATTTATTGACTAAACGAAAAAATTACTCTTAAATTTCAGTACTCAGAGGTGGTGTGAAAGAAGAGGCCGCGATGAGTGTTTTAAATGAGGAATTTTACTGACAAATAATATATGCCATGCTTTTAGGGCTTCCCTGTGTCGGCCCACGTGTTCATTATTGACCTCCCAGCACACACCCCACAAAAATATTGGATTTGGCACGTGCATGGAGACCTCTGTTAATTCCACTACTTCTTTTCTTTAATTTGTTTTTGTTTTTGTTTTTGTTTTTTTTAATATTTGGAATGAAAAGAAAAATAAACAACTGACATTCAGATTAAATCAAACATCTCAACTAGATTGACACAAAAAATCATAACTTTTCCCACAACAAATCCGTAAAAGCTCGCAGCGACATCTTCGGTACTAATGTAAATACAAAATTTGATCAAAAATAATCATTTGTATAATGATCTGATGCGAATCTGATTTAACTTGCTACTATAAAAGTTTTTGAATTACCTGATGAATTGGATATAATTAGTTTATTTTTGCTATAGAACTTAGAACGTACGCATGATCAGTATTTTAGTTTCATTATTTAAATTGAAATATGTTTGAACGAGGCAACAATAAATATATTCAAGACATATATATGTATAATATATGTATATATTATACATATGTGTGTGTGTGTATTTGATGGCCAAAACTACTATAAGTTCGTAGTGTTCATCCCCATGCTATAGTCCGCACTTTTTTTTTTTTTTTTTGTTTCTAATATGAGGGTGGAGGATTCAAACTCTTTACATTTTGATTAAGTTATGTATGAAATTAATTATCACTAGATTATGTATATAATTTCTAGCTACAATTAAAAAAAAAAAGTTAAAGATGAGAAAGTTCGCATTCTATATCTTTAATAGAGTCAAATGTTCTGGAAGTATCACTAGACAATACCTGACATTGCCAGCAACCACAATATTCCTACCTAATCTAAACATTGCATGCACGCATGTAACCAAATTAAGTACGCAACTTTTGCTTAAAGAATAC